>JAJEKV010000565.1:0-146580 GCA_021234155.1 Isoetes taiwanensis
TTTTGGCGCGAGGGCGCGAGTGAAGCGGTCCCTATCAGTTATAGCGCAAACTGGATTCTTAAACCCCGGTGACAGCTATGATAGACACATCGTCTACTTCGAGAGAAAGTGATTAATATGGGTGATGCTTTCGGCTCCGCGCATGGCACTGTTGTGGCAATGGGCCCAGCGGCTCAAAGGCCTATTGGAGGGGTAAAGAGATCAATGGTTCGCCAGGATGGAATATCGCGGGGAACCTGCGGATGCGTGCGGTGGACCACGAGGCGTCGTGGCAGCTTGCGGGGAATACGGGCAGCTTGCTTCCTTGGAAGCCTCACGGGACCCCGACACTCTGGCCCGGTCGAGCGGCCCCATTACAAGGAAGCACATCAACCCGTTGGCGGGGCCCTGACTCTACTGCGTTCGGCTACCCAGCGGACTCATTGCCTCCATTCGCCGAGTGCCCACCATCTCCGCATTGAGATGGGCGGGGTGGATTGGGGAAGCCCCTCTAGGGCCGAGGCTATGTCGGTCTTTGTCAAGCGGGTGCCATTGAGGATGGAGTCTCACACTTTCGAGTTGCCGAGTTCAATCGGTCAGGGCCGGATCGTTCCCTTGAAATGCGGCGGGCTTGCCTACATTTCTTCGATGAACCGAGTCGATGCGTGCCCAGAATTGGTATATTCGGTAGGGAAGTAGTCAAAGATCTCTGGATCTGAGCCCACCTTTGCCCCCTCCCCCTTCTTTCATTGTCCGGGCACTATGGGTCCGGTGCATGAGGTGTATATATTTGTGTGTTTTGCATTTTAGGTATGTTGGAGCGTTTGTCGGTGGTGATTCATACGGTTTTCCCTCGAAAACCCTTTGGGCGTGGGTTTTTTTAATTGGTCGTGTCTAAAACTGGCTGGCGGCTTTTATATTGGGTCCCATAGACCGATTAGTCTCCGTGGACGATAAAAATACCTTCCTACCTTCCTTCCTTCCTTCCTTTGGTGTTCCACATGCTGCTAGTTGTGCGGATTGCTTTTCGTTCCTACTCCAGTGTTCTCATACTAGGCTCCCCAAACAAGTTCCTTGGCAGCTATTGAGATGCCAGGATCTGGTTGATATGGGGTCCTTGGTTAAGGCCTGATGTCTGTGCTGCATAAAGTAATACACTCTTTACTGATGCATTTTTTGTTTACTATTTAGTTATTGGCAAAACAAGAATAACCGAGAGAACAATAATCGTACAAAAACACTTTATATATCAATAAAATAACATGAGAGTACAATGAGACCAATGGAATCGAGCTTCCAGATGCTCCTGCAAAAACTGCTGCACTTCACTAATCTTGATCCTTTGTCCTAGATTTTGAAAAGTGTTCTCATTCATGCCTCCTTGAATAGAGGTTGCCACTTCCTCTGGTATCTTCTCCATAGCGAGGGTTATGGTAACTGATATGCATCCTACGGTACGTGGGGATGCAAAGTCGAATGCATATAGGGCTGTTGACCACTTCGAGATAATGACGTGGTTGTTGTCACTGATATTGAGTGAATTGAAGTGTCTTGTGGCGTAAGCTTTTTGTTCTCTCATTCTTTCTTACTTTGCTTTCACATTTATATATATATTCTAAATTCTATACTTAGATTTAATATTATTTAACATGTTCTTAAACTTAATATTTATTGAGACATAACATAACTTCTACAGTACCCTAGTGCTAGCTATCTTTTTGGGTACTTTTTTTGTTATTAAATGATACGTTTTAAGGGACACCCTAACATGCTTGTACCCTTCAATAGAAGATATTTGTTCTTATGTATATTTTAGTAGAAGAGCCTTATCATATAAGTTTTCTGGAAACTACATATCTTTCAAAACAACCTTACTTTCATGGCTTATGAATACTATAGAAACAATATATGATCATAAAAATGGAAGTCGAGTAAAAATAGTGCATAGTGGATGCACAAGAAAATATTTTGAAGTATAACTATCATTCAATTAAATTGGGATTAGGTCTTAATTTTGGGACACATTTCATATTGTATATTTTTAATAACATCTTCAAATTCACACATTTCACCTCAAAAGTATGAAAACATAATATCATATTATTTACAAAATAGTCAATATTTCACAATATAGCACTATTATAAAAACGTGATGAAGAAAATTTACATAGTTATCCACTTTTTTCCAAGCACCCCCAATGATATCATAGCCTTCTTTTTTACATCCTAAGGTATTGTAATTCTCACATTTCTACCTGGAACAGTTTTTGGAGTCCATGAGTACAATACAATTTCAAAGTCTAGCCAAAGATCAGGATCACTATGATTTCTCCTTCATTCTTTTGTCCAACAATCTAAGTATCTCTCTTTATCCAAGACATTGGTTAACTGATGCACTGGACACCACCATTCCACCTGCACATGGTTGAAGTTAATATTACCTTCTTCTTTGCAAATATCGGAGATGGTATATCCCAACACTAGATAGGTCTCTAAATCCGTTGGCTTTACTACCACAAATTGTGGCACTTCAAGTCAGTGAAAGATTCATAAGCTTCCATGCCTAGAAACTTTGGCCTATTGTTTTGTTTTTTGAAGAACAACTTTGGCCTATTGTTCTTAGGACCAACATAGTGTTTGTCAGAAGGAGGAGGACCATACTGCTTACGAATGCTATTAACGGTGTCATCGACATCCTCAGCACCTACTAAGGCCTTCCACCTAGTTTTAGGCAACCACCCTTCTTATAATTATTTTGAGGATGTGTGTACCTCCTCCAACAGTTAATCACCTTTTTCCAGTAAGATACCAATGCATGACTGGTGTCATCAAGGTTGGTTTGCCAATGCTTTATATAGTTCTGGATTCCTTCCTTAGTCAATTCCAATTGCTTCACTTCTTTAGTAGGTTTTAGAGCTTTTAGTTGACCTGGTGGTATCATAGGCTTGCCATTCTTATCTCTACACCATATTTCCTCCCCTCCTCTCCACTCCTCCTCTGAATGTCTCACCTTCCATTGAAGATTGGAATCCCATTTGTCATCCAAAAAGTGAATTGCAGAGGCCTAGAATGACCTTCAAGATCAATGCATAACCATCCATAAAACTCTTCCAATCAGGTGCTTCTTATATGAGAGAACCTATAGGGTTTGGAGCAGTGCATTTATGCAAGATTTTCATTAGCCTAGGAAAGTTATTCACTTTATGCTGCTTCAATATACAACTATACTTGCCAAATAATGCATCCACATCCTCATGGGTATGATCGGGCATCAAAAATCCCAAATTAACTCTTTCAAATATGCCCACAACTGTTAAGTAGGATAGGAAAGAACACATCCACCTGTTCTTATTTTGGCCAGCACAATTATCAAGTTGCAAGAGGAACCTTCTAGGTAGATCTTGAGCTCGAGCACATGAAGTTGAAGCTCCAATATGTTCACTAGACCCATGCTTCCTAAACCTTGCCTTGTTAAACTTCTCAATATTGTTAGGATTTCCATCTAACAATGCACTACTTAGTGCCTGGCTAGTGTAGGGTCCTGGAGGTGACCATTATAACCATTTTCATAGTTTCTCAGACAACTCATGATACTCTCAATATGAAAATCTGGACCATCACCCCACAACTCCAAACTGAAATGCCCATAGTAGGTTTGAGACTGCCCATGCAAGATTGCCTCGGCCATTGAGATCTGCAAAGGGTCTGATCTTCCATATGACTTTGGTATGTACTTGAATTGAAGACAAGTCTTTAGCTGGTTCATCTTGTCATGTATAATATATAAATAGTTATTAGGTTCCAATGCAGATAAGGTCCTCCACATCCAATAACATGATCTACATGATAGTTGATCAGTCATATGGTCCTTCATATGCTCCCTTATCCTAGCCCTTTGACTAGGTTGCACAGTCTTATCAAGAGACTCCTTCAACTTAGCACACAAATTGCACTTTGCAAAGTTGTTTGAAGTTGCTATGGTCACATGATTGAAATGCTTCTTCCATAGCCTACTAAAGCTAGGTTGGGATATTGGAAGAATTTCCAATTCTTGAAGTAGGGAATTCACTTCCTCCAAAATACTCCTTTGAGTACAATGTGATGGTAACCTTTTCTGAACAATTGCTCTTTCCTTTTCATCCTTTCTGCTTTTGTGTGACATACACTCTGCGCTGAAGTCAATATATTTTTTAAATATCTCCCTGGTAGCCAAGATCCTAGAGGTTGGTCTCAACAAGTCATTGCTTTTTTCTGCCAATTATGCCATGAGGAAGTTGGAATTGCATGGATACTCTGCCATGCATTTTTACATATCCATTTGCCTGGCAAAGGTATCTTTTTTTGTTTAAATTTCTTTCATCCTGAAGTGCATGCTCAAAAATTGTGTACATGTAGGTCCTCCTTCTGTCAATAGTATACTCTTGAAAAGTGGCATTTGCTTCCACCAATTGTTGTGTTGTAAAGAATTGTATACAACTACTTCAACAACAATCTGAGCCCCTAACATTCACCATAGTCTCACGTTCAGTGTCACTAATCAACTTGGCTCTCTTGCTAGGATAATGTTTGACAACTGATACTTCTTCCCTTTTGCTTAGATTTAGGTTATCCACTGCTAATGGATCAGGATCACGACAATCATTATTCCCAACAACCTCTGAATCTGGAAAAAAGTAATCCTCCACAAATTGAACACTATTTATGGGCCATTCCTTATCACCCAAACCCTTACCTTTCCATTTGTCTTCCAACTTAGAAATTGCAATACCAAGATTGTCTTCCTCTAGCGTTTCATCAATAACAGCTTGACCAGGATCTGCTAGTACAATGACTCATTGGCCTACTATTTCCTTGTTGCACCTGTGCATGATTCTGACCTTCTTGTTTCTCCATTGCGCCCTACTATAGAGGACTAATTGTTTTTCTTCAACACATTCTTGGTAGGAGGGGCTTCCTTAGTGACATTGCCCTTATCAATATTTTGCACACCATTGTTCTCTTCAACATTTTGAGTTGAAGGGGCACCATTGACCTAGACAAATTGCACCCTTTTTAATAAATGACTAGGAAATAGTTAAATATCATAAGAAAAGTACGTACATTTATGGAGTATATAGAGTTAAAACAAATTATTTAGAAAGCAGGAAATTCCTTGGAAATAGATTTAATTTAATAATAACAATGGATATAAACGAAATTATCTTATCTTATATTATTATAAAGTTTTATCGTAAGTGTTGGACCACGCCCTAATTTGGATGGTTCAAATTATCAGATTGCATCTGAAGGCCAAGATTTATCGCACGACTTCTCACCACTGTGATTGGTTATTGCTTTGATCTCTTAAGAGGAAAAGAAAAAGGAAAAGGGAGGACGAAAGGGGAAAATGAAGGGTAAAAAGGCACGAGGAAAAGGGGAAGAGGGAAGGGAAAAAAGGCATGGGAAAAAGGGGAAGAGGAAAAGGGTGAGGAAAGGGAAAATTAGCATGGGAAAAAGGAAAAAATAAGGTAGAAGAAAGGGGAAGGGAGGAAAAGGAAGGGAAAAAGGGCGACGGGAAAAGGGGAAGAGGGAAAAGGTGAGGAAAGGAGGAAAAGTGAAGGGAAAAAGAGGAAGAGAAAAATGGTGGAGAGACAAAAAAGGCAGGGAAAAATAAAAAAAAAAATGAAAAAGGAGGCGAGAAGGGAAAAATGGAAGGGAAAAAGGGCAGGAGGAAACGGGGAGAGGAAAATGGAAAAGAGGAAGAGGGGAAGGGCATGGGAAAAATTTGAAGAGCAAAAGGGTGAGGAAAAGAAAAAAAAGAAAGGGACAAAGAGCATGGGAAAAGGGAAAGGAAAAAGAAAAAGAAAAAGATGGATAGGGAAATGGGAAAAGGGGAAGAGGGTGGGAAAGGAGGAAAAGAAGCATGTAAAAAAGGTAAGAAAAAAAAATGGAAAAAGGTATAGGGAAAAAAAATGGAAAGAGAAATGGAAAAGGAAGGGGGAAGGGTGCGGGAAAAAGGGCACATGGAAAAGGAGAAGGGATGAAAAAGGAAGGCAACGAGGAAAAGGGAGAGGAAAATGGGAAAGTGGAAGAGGAAAATGGCACGGGAAAAATAGAAGAGGCAAAGGGTGAGGAAAGGGAACGAAAGCAAGGGAAAAAGAGCATGAAAAATGGAAAAAGAAAAAAGAAAAAGGGAAATAAAGAAAGGAAAAAATGGAAAAGGGGAATAGGGTGAGGAAAGGAGGAAAAGAGGCACGTAAAAAAGGTGGGAAAAAATGAATGGAAAAAGGCATGGAAAAAGGGAAAGGGAAAGAGAAAGGAAAAAAAAAAGGAAAGAAAGCGCGGAAGGAAAAAAGACAAGAAAAAAAAGGAAAAGGACGGAGAAATTATGAAAAAAGAAAAGAGAGATGGAAGGAGGAGAGGGGGAGGAAAAGGAAAAAGGGTACAAGAAAAAGAGGAGAGAGAAATAGAAAAACGGAGGGCATGGGATAAATAGGAAGAGGGTGGAAAAAGGAAGAAAAGGGGCACATGAAAAAGACGGGGAAAAGGAAACAAAAAGGGGCATGGAAAAAAGGAAAGGGAAGGGGAAGGGGAAGGGAAGGGAAGGGGAAGGGGAAGGGAAAAAAGAGGAAAGGAGAGGAAAACGGAAAGGCGGGAAAATTAGGAAGAAAGGGAAAAGATTGGAAAGGGAATGGAAAAAGTCCATTAGAAAAAAGGGAAAGGGAAAAAGGAAAGGGGAAAGAGGGGAATAGAAGGGGAGGGAGAAGGAGGTTAAATAAAAGAAAAAAGGGAGAAGGAAAAAAGAAGACGTGTAGAAAAAATAGGAAAAAGAAAAAAGAAAAAAGAAAATGCATAAGAGAATGATGAAAAAAGGAAACGTGGGATAGAGCAAAAAACAAAGAAAAGGGGAAGGGTGTCGAATACACAAAAATCCATCATAGCCCAGCAATGCTGGACTTGGTTTCCATTATATTAGATTTATGAAAAGGAGTCTGAGATAAACAGGTTTCCGTCCACATAGGTTCCCAACTTATGCCCAGTAATGCAGGGCACCATTACTAGTTTAAAGTAAGAAATTTCATAGCAGTAGTCCTAATTTAATAAAACATGTCATACACTTCTAATGAACTTAAAGAATAAGGAAACGACTTCTAAAATATATGTAAATTGTAATTATCGAAAAATTGGCCGTGAGAATATGAAAAGACATATAAAATATCTAAATTCTGATTTTCGAAAAGGTAACCGTGAGAATTTATTGCATTAAGTGCAATATTCTCGATATATACCCTAGATGCTATACCTGGCGGGAAAATCGTATGCCTGGCATGTTATTTCAGGCAATCAAATATTCACGCTAATTAGTAAGACCTAAATTTCTAATTATACCTATAAAAATCCAATTCATGCTCTCAAAATTCTCTATTCTTCTTCTTCCATACGATTCTGACTGCTGTGCTTTGTATTTTCGGCCTTCTAGCGTGCTTTGCATTTTTGGCCTCCTAGCGGGCTTTGGATTTCTGGCTTAAATCTTGGTGAGCATGTTTGGTTTCAGCAGTTTTGTAGCTTCTGGATATTGCATGTTTGGTTTCGGCAATTTATAACTTTCTTTGACTGCATGAGAGCCTCATAATCTTACTTGAAGACTTTTTTTTTTTTACATAGGCTAGAAAAGCATCCGTGGCAGACTTTTGATCTGCAACTCTACGGGTTCAACAAAGGCTACAGAATTCAAGGTTAGCTTTGATTAAAATTTAAGATGCATATGTATATTAGCAGGTTTAATCCAAGAAGAGAAGGTCAAGGATCTTATTCGAGGCAGTGGAAGCAGATGATATTTATGAAAGCAGGCATAGCTTTTTATAAACTTCATCTGCTTCTTTCTGCTTCGAATAAATCCTTGAGTTTTTCTTCTTGAATGAAACATGTTGTAGCATGCATAGCTTCTTATTTCTATAAACCTCTAGAACGAGTTTCTGTTACGAACAGTTAATGTTATAATTTCTACTAAGTATTACATTTCACAAAGAAGGAAAAGGATTAGATCTTCTTAGAAAAAATATAAAACACACCTGGTGTGAGTTTTATGCTGGCATTTAAAAAACAAGTTTGCCTAACTAATACACGCTAAGCGTGTTATTAATCGCCTACCTTTATCTATCTACCTATCTATCAAAGGTGAATATTTGCAAAGGTGTATATATATTCTTTTTTGAATCTATTATCAGTTATAACACATCGGACGTAACACAACCATTAATTAACACAACCATAACACAAACCATTACATCCAACATATAAAAACTAAATCCCCCAACACATAACCACCATTGACATTAACAACCAACACATAACTACCATTGACATTAATTAACATAACCATTGGGTCCAACATATTTAAATTAAAATCCCCCTTCAACCCCCTTTGGTTTGGGTGCTAATTCACACGGAAGGTGACTCCAGGCAACGAGAGCTGTTGGATAGGCATATTCACCTCTTATTCCTTAATCTACACCATACGTAAAGTTCCTCGTTTGTGGGGTATGCAAGTACAAAATTTGCTATACTGTATAACAAGATTCGCAAAATACTATAAGATTTCAAGCGGAATACTATATGGTGTTGATTTTGTGCGTCAAAATACAATTTATGAGGGCTCATTTGCCCCTCGTCACACCCCGTGTGAATATGCACCCAAACCAAAGGGGTTTAAGGAGGATTTTAATTTAAATGTGTTGGACCCAATGGTTGTGTTAATTAATGTCAATGGTAGTTATGTGTTGGTTGTTAATGTCAATGGTTGTTATGTATTGTTGTTATGTGTTGGGGATTTAATTTTTTATATGTTGGATGTTAATGGTTTGTGTTGCAAAAATATTTTTGGCCCCTTCGGGCCTTAGGGACGATCAACCTTCCTGGTGTGACAAAAATTTAGAATTCAAACTAGAAAAAAAACTAAATTCATTTGAGGCTTTCATCACTGTAGCTTTTGAATTTGATCACAATAAAACAAATAGAGAACATAAGTAAAAGTTACCATAAAGATAGAGCAGATTGATCCCATTATTCTAAAAGTCATAAAGTTTGCAACACCCATACACAAACATTTTTCAATTTGGAATTTCTTGACCTTTTGGCCTCCATGGATTCTTGTGGTGAGAAACCAAAGTGGGAAACTTTTACGCTTGTTGCACAAGGATCTAGAAGCCTGGAATTTGCTCAATAAGCGCCTCAAAATCTAAAATGCATGGTAATTTTTGCAAGATTCTTCAGAATGAGCCATAAAACAATATCCAATAAGCGCAATCCAGATAATCGGTGGTGGGATGTGAAAGCCTACCAAACCCGGCCGAAAAATTGCTGTTTTAGCATAGATAACAACCAAACATATCCATATCATACACTATCAAAAGATCACCGGAGAGATCTTTCCAAAGCAATAAAAATCATGAAATGAGCTGGATCAAAAGTTATGATAAGAAATGTGTTTACCCGGAAAGCGCACTACATGCGCCTTCAAGCCCTTCATGTGCCCATTATGCACCACACACACACAAAAGGGGCTTTTGTTGTGAGCCTTTGGTTGTTGACCATTGAAAAAAAAGGCTAAAAAATCAATGGCCCAATATGTGCCCATTATGCACCACCGCACAAAAAAAAGGGCTTTTGTTGTGAGCCATTGGTTGTTGACCATTGAAAAAAGGCTAAAATCAATGGCTCGAAATGGTGCACTCTAGATATGCGCATTAGTACATCCATTTGAATACATCACGAAATCATAGGAAAACCTTAGTGAAAAACGTACAAAAACACAAAGAAAACCCCCTGTTATTATGCTACATATTAGTTATAACACGTCGGGCGTGTATATTTCTTTTCCCTCTCCTAATGCACGCCAAGTGTGTATATATTTTGTCTCTGACTCTTAGTTTTAACACGCTGAGCGTGTATATTTTTTCCTTCTGAGTCTATCATTACATATATATTATATTATATAAATATAACACACGGGCGTGAATATTAATAATCATCTAACTTCCTTCTGTTAGATGCCAAGCTACATTAACCACCCAGTTGATGAACAAGATGCAATTGTAGCGTTCGTTCATATGGCGCCAGAGCTTCATGGCATGCCAGTTGGCGCCCCTCGCAGCTCCGCTCCAGTTAAAGCCCCTCCCAGCTCCAGTCCAATTGAAGCTCCTCCCAGCTCCGCTCCGGTTGCATCTAGATTGCGACCCCTTGAATACTTGGAGCACGTGATGACGATGAACGCAGGGCACAAGGCCATTTTAAACCTGAGCCCTGGACATAACAAGGAGGTTGGCCATCTTATCTAATCACTTCAATAATGCAGTGCATGAGTTGTTCGAAAGTGAAGCTTGCAACCGCAAGCTTGAATCTCAGAACCAGGAGCTTCGTTTCCTAGTAGCCAGCCTCTATGCCCGCTTGTCTCAACATGAACCATTACCACAGGCAGTATATGACGCAATGCCTCCAATGGCAATGGAGGTGGAGCCTGAGGCAGTTGAGCTGGAGCCTGGGACTTTTACTGGCTAACTTTTTTTTCTAATTTGCAGTTAACATGAAACATTCCTCTCTGACACCATAGACAATTGCCTACTATCAGAAAATCTTATATAAGTTATAGGAATGAGATGCATACCAGACTTCTTTAGACATTCTTGAGGAAGCCTTCTCGAGTTCTTGAAATTATAGGCGCTCATGAAATACATGCGGTCAGAAAAGATTTGCATTACACGAAAGATTAGGTTAATTATGTTTAGGCAGGATAAAAGTAATCAATGAAAGAACTCTACAGATGAGTTTTCTAAAAACTCAATGAAAGAAGTCGACAGACGGGTTTTTTCGAAAGTGAATCTTCGCAATATTAGTTTGTGTCAAGGATATTTTGAAACCGCATATTTGGTTTCGCTTGAAATTCAAATTTTTCATGCAGGTACAAAGCTATTTCTTGCCAGCTCTTTTTCTTCGAGCAGCTCGAGCACTTTGCGTCAGAATTCAGACTATATAGAGAGTATTATGCTTTGTATGAATTTGAATTCTTTCCTTACAATATATGCCGTATATAGGCTTTCTACCAATTCTCTGATTCTCGGCTTTTAAAATATAATTTTTCTATAGCTTTCTGTAGTTTTAAGCAGAGGAGTACATGCCCAGCGTGAACTAGAGGTGTTTATATTGAAGGGACAATTAGGGATAGTAGTGTTCAATAGGGATATGGATGGTAAAGGTATGGATGAAGTGTCTTTTTATGGATGGATAAGGTTCTATGTATGGTAAACGTATGTATGGTGTCTGTAAAAGGAGTTAGGCTTTAAATTCATGCCAAGTGTAATCTCATGTTCAGAAAAGTTTGCTAAATCATGGGGGTACACGTCCAGCATGACTGGAGGTGTTTGTATTGAAGGGACAATTAGGGATAGTAGTGTTCAATAAGGATATGGATGGTAAAGGCATGGATCAAGTGTCTTGTTATAGATGGATAAGGGGTCTATGTATCATAAAAGCATGTATGGTGTTTATGAAAGGAGTTAGAAACATGCCAAGTATGAATTAAACTAGTTAGAGCTTTAATTTCACGCCAAGCATGATCTCATGTTCAGAAAAGTTTGCTAAATCATTTTCATCTTGTTTTGCAGCGCCGAAGAGGAAGACGACCCCTTATAATTTCGGATCTATTCCTGGTAAGAAGCCAAAGGTAGATGACCCAGATGTGACACCATATGATCTCACTTTAGATGATGAAGGGCCTATTCTTATAGCAATCACTGACCCTCCATGCCCTGAAGAGGAAATGGATGAGGGTGCCGAGTGGTTCATTGATCTCTCCAAGACAAATGGCAAGCTGGACTTAACACTTTTCTCCCGGAAAAAAGAAGCGGACAAGATGACCAAACAAGAGATCATAATCTCTTGTGAGGAAGAGGACGACACCAATCACAAATTGCTCTTGAAAATGACACATAAGCAGAAGAAGGATCTGGTCAGACTTACTCATTGTAGAGCTACTCCATATAAAGATACTTATGAAAACAGATGTGAACAGTGAGACATGCTTTAAGTATGATTGGCCCAGTAATGTAGCAGTTACACCATATGCCATGGAGTTATAGCTGTGCATAGAGGCATGCTCAATAAACCTACTCCAAATCACTACCTGCAGCAAGCTAGAGAATTAGCTGACTTGAAAGCTTCTAGGAGGGTCTTGAACTCGGGAAAGGATGTTCAACCTGCAGTTGTCGAGGGCATAGAGGCTTCAGAGTTTGAGAATGAACAGAACAGGGTGGTGCAGCTAGAGGCCATGAACAAGCTGAATAAGTACTCTAACCATTATCCATGTGGTTTTAAGACAACTTTTCAGCTCCATATGAAGAGCCTCATCCGTTCACCAAGCTCCATTTACATTAGTAGGCGATATAATCCAGCACATGCTATGGAGATTGTTCAGAGTAACCCAGGCTAAATGCCTATGCCAGCAGATGTGTTACCTTGGGATTCGATCACGAACATGCCTGCTGTGTGGTCGAATGCTAAGGAGCTATTACAAAATGATGAGATTAAATTCGTCATTATTGACGAGCAGCATTTTGTTGAGGCAGAAAAGGCCCTCATCAGGCAGGCAGAACAAATAGGCCAAACAATGTTCTACAATCAGTATACATATAGGACGTGTCAATTCTTGGATGTCAATATCTCACCTGCAGATATGGCTGAGATTAGTGCTGTCTTAACCAAAATGGAGAAGAGATTCCTATACAAAAGTAATTTACTACAGTAAAATATTATGTTTCTAATATTACAAGCACGCCAGGCGTGCTTTTCAATCAATTCAATTCATGCCAGGCGTGCTTTCTGCACAACATAAAGCATGGCTGGCACTAATTGCATTGATTCAACAGCACGCCTAGCGTGAATTGCGCTAATTTAAAAGCAATTAATTCAATTCACGCCAGGCATATTTCTGGTCTAAGATACTGATCCTATTTTTTGTACTATTGTAGGATGGGTCAAAGCTAGAGCAGACTCTATCATAGACAATTATAGTAAGTAAAAGTAAGTGTATATTAACGTCCACGAGAGCCAAAACGGCTATGGGACAAAGTAATGTTTAATCATTTTATTTGACGCTATCAAGTAACTCATGTAACCTGCCAACTTGTTTCAAATGGTCTATGTCATTGAAGAACTCCACTAAATTTGAACTATTCCATCTCAAGGCGAGAATTTTGCTTTCGAATCTTTGTCGTGCTTATGACATCTAAAACAGCGTGTTCTTCGATTCCACCTCATCCAATTTACAAATTTACAAAGTCTATCATTCTTCTCGACTTCATCCATCGTCCAACTTCTATCATAAGCCTGTGTGAGCTCATTCGAACTTGGCAATAGCATGAACAAGATATTTAGGCATATGGTGATAGATATAATTGAGGACCAAGTGTCTTACGGGGGTTGAAGTCCGAAGTAATAGCTCACTTTTGCTTTTCACGTGTTACGCATTATCTAGCAATACTTGCCTCCCTTGATACTCGAACAACATCAATGAAATATCAACCGGGCGGTCCATCTCCCTAACATCCGCGATACCAGCTGGTTTTTATTAGCATCGTGCAATGTTTTTGAGGCTTGTCTGGCGGTAAATGAAAGTTTATGCTCTCCTTGAATATGTTTATCCTAGAAACCGAATTGTTCTTTCAAGCCGCCACAATTTCTAGAGAGAGTGAGCCGGGTTTCTATAAGCATTATCTCATAAGGAGTGCTTTTCTTTACCTAAAGAAGGTTTGAAGAAAGAGCTTTTGTATGCCTTCTAGTTCAGCCCATTTTTTCCTTGGAATTGAAGCTCCTCAAATCTCGACCCATACAAGGCAAGCTGGCACAAAAAAGCATCAAAGAGTCGGCAAGCAACTTCGGGATTGAATATTAGCATGCCTACATTTATTGATCATTGTATACAAGGCCTTTGTAGCAGCGGCAATGCGGTGATTAACACCCGGGCGACCAAAGGGGTGTGGCGAGGGCACAAATCTCATATCCCAAATATTTGTAGGAGGCGGCATGCTCCACTAGCTCTCCATTGTAATGTATGTCGATATGTTTGCGTGTCCCAAATCCAAGAACCTTGGTTTTACTATGATTGGCCCGAATCAACCCATATTCAAGACAAAAGATTCAAGTGCAACAAGGCGTGCTTGAAGATCCCTTCGTTATGAGCGGATAGAAGGAGATCATCATCTTTGTAAAAGCATTATCAATTTGTGGTGCAACCGGGAAAGTTACACCCGGCATCAATCAAATATTGCTCTAAGCGATCAATATACATACCAAAGAGTGTCGGTGGCGATTGGGCAATACATTTTAACACCGGTATAAGCTCACAATTGTGCGGATAATCCATTAAAGTGGCGACCCTTCCTTCCACATGTTCATACAACCTTCCAATAGCAAACACCCAATCACTTGGAACTCCAATTTGGGTTAACTTATCAAGTAAATTCTGTCGGGGAATTGTATCAAATGCCTTAGCAAAATCCACAACACAGCAATACAATGGCTTCCCACATTGCTTTAGCTTCCTCCATCAATGCTCTAATAGTCAAAATATGATCAGTGGACTGCGCCCTAAAACCAGCCTGCCCGCGTGCTCTTTGCCCATTTTCTTCTGCCCATGACACTAGCCTCCTATCAAATATGAGACCAAAGAGCTTAGCCAAGATTGGACTTACCATGATTGTGCGATAGTTGCTTGGTTCAAGCTTATCTCCAGCTTTATGGATCGGATGGATAAGGCTAGTTGTCCATGCCTTTGGGAAACCTTCTCTCAGTGCTTGATTAAACATGTCTGTGACTCTTGATACCAATTCATTGCCACCAGCCCGCAAAAGTTATGCTGTAAACCCATCTATATCAGCTGCTTTTCCTCTTGCTAGATCATGAATTCCAGCAAACACCTCATCTTCCATGATACAGATGCACTCTAGTTCCTTTTGTGGCAATTCCAATTTATCTGATCCTTTCAGATAAAGATAAGAAGCATATGCTTGCCAAACATCTGGATCTTCGAGTTGTAGCTTCTTTCTAGACGAAGAAAGTCTCTTCCAAAAGTGTTTTGTTTGAGCACATAACTCATGAACCAAGTCCTCTTGCATTTTCTCAATATATGCACGCTTGTTTTGTGCTACTAAATGCTTGTAAGTTCTACAAGCAGGGGTCTTTGCGACTTTTCGTGCTTGCCTCAATTCATCATCATACCATGAGTTTTGTGGATGTGTAGATGCCCGCAATTTGTCATTTTTCATAGTGTAAACAGTTGAAGCACACTCTTTAATAATTTGGGTGAACATAGCTGCTCTTTCCTTAATTCCCATACAATCTACCAGTACTGCACTTTTCTGTTTAAAAAACTCCTTAAACAAATTGTTACGTGCCGATATATATCGAAATTGAGGCAGCTTGAAGCACTTTGAAGTCTGAGGTTTACTAGCTTCCATTTTAAGACTCAAAATTATACAGGATGACAAGAGACTGTAAGGAAATCGAAGAAAAAAGGTGGTGACGACAATGCAGATCCTTCTGATAGCACATCCAGCAAGTTAAGTCCAACAGACTTGTATAATATTGTCTCTTGTAAGGAGGCAGTATGGCTCAAATGGAATGAATTCTAGGACGCTTATGCACAAAAGAAGTGCCAGATACCCTGGGTAGGGTGCCTTCTGATGATGTAAGCATCTTTGACTTGAATATGACAAAGATGAGAAA
Organism: Isoetes taiwanensis; assembly: GCA_021234155.1. Lineage (NCBI taxonomy): Eukaryota > Viridiplantae > Streptophyta > Lycopodiopsida > Isoetales > Isoetaceae > Isoetes > Isoetes taiwanensis. The sequence goes on from JAJEKV010000565.1 coordinate 15,736, forward strand.
GACTCGGGGGCTAGACGACACTGAGACCATTTGGATGTTAGACCAGTGACTGAAGAAGGTGGTCTTGTATAAGAAGAGTGCTTTCACTAAGGATAGGATGTCCTTCATTGAGTGATGCAGCCATGTGAAGGATGTACAAACAATGAAGTCAACTGTAGGAGCTGAGTTACAAAGGCTATCGGGTGATGTGGCATTATCTGAAATTGAATTACTGGACAAGTACAAAGTTATTAATGATGACATAAAAAAGTATGTATTTTGGTCAAAGGACTTCCTAAAGAATTGGAAGGCTAAGAATGCAAAACATAAAGAGACTCTGCCCCCTAAGGTACTGGCCGAGTTGAGAAGAAAAGTGGCCCTTGTGAAGAAGATTACTGGAGAAGAAGATAATGTCCAGTATTCAGTCTACATTGGGTACAAAGATCTCTTACTAGAATCAACTACTTGCCTCAGAAATATATCACTATTTGTATTGGACAATAGAGGTGGGAGAGGAGACATGGAGATGGAAGGACTATAGCATCTTTTACCAGCTGTATAGAATTGACATCTGAGAGGTCCTTTTACTTTGTCATCGTATGTCCTTCAGGTGACACACATCTATATGCACTATCCGCTGCTCATGATCTAGAGTGCCTGAAAGTTATTAGGGAGGGATGCCTGATACATGATGTTAAGGATAATGAGTTGCACATGTGATCTTCATTATGATATCTATGCTGTCAGATGATGAATATGATAATGCTAAGGCAAAGGTGACAATAGCAGTGCAAGGAAATGTTTTCTTCTAGATGATTCAGACTTAATAACAATATTCTTTCATACGGATTAGGAGCTGGATCATGAAGATGAGTCAAAAGAGGATGAAGATCGGAACCCTCTCCTAAACGTTGAGATCAAGTACGAGCTACTAACTAAGGACAAGGGTAATGGTTTCCCCCCCGTCTATGACTGCTTACCTCGTTGAGTCTTTTGCTCTAATTAACACAACGTGCTCGGAGCTTCATGTTAGAGGCTATATTGCCTGAGAGGCTCTGATGGGTGTTAGAAGATGTCATTATTTTGTGAGTGATGAGCAGGCAAAAGACTTCTTGAACCATTCTCCCTGCACATACTTGCCAAATCTCCCAAAGGCTCTTTTGGAAACCTGAAGTCTTTAGCAATCAAAAGCCTCGTGGACTTGTTCAACTCAAAAATGGATGATGGTTCTGGTGAGGGAACTAATAATGCGCAGCCTGATAAGGAAAGTAGTGAGCAATTAGACCAGTTGTTGTTTGTTTGTTTGTTCAATTCAATTGCATTTGAGTGTTTACTTCCATGCTATTTGTTATATTTGATGTGGTTGTATCCTTCATATCCAATGGTGTCTTGTGGTGCGAGAAGTAATTTGCTATGTTTAATTTCGTATATTCTGTTGATTTTAGATTTCATTGAGTAATTATGGCAGAATATGTGGTGTTAGTTATAGAGCCATAGACTTTAAAGGAACTTTATAGCTCTCTGGTGACGTTCGTGATAGAGCTATCGACTTGAAACAAGCTGAGATGGGCTCTTGCTAGAACAGGGCTCTAGAGTTCCTATTTCTACAGATTTGCAATATGCAGAAGACAATTAATGCCCTTCATAGGGTGATCCTACTAGGCAACCATAAAATGTCCTCTTGTTATTTCACAACAGAACTTCAGAACCTTGCTATCTAGCATTAGTGACATATAAGCATTGCATTGCTACTTATTTGAGTTATAAAAATACTCCATATCTTTGAAGCTTTTTCGAAATGCAGGACCTGTAAAGGAAGGCAATCATGGGCTACTACTCAATACTTCTATTCCCATTCGGATATGAAGGCCATTTTGTATAAGACATTGTTATTTATTATTAATCAAGAGTTAGAACTTATGCTATCTGCATATGCGAGACATCACAATGATACTCTTCTCCCTAAAGTTTTTTTTTTTTTGAAGAACTGTGTCATCAAAAGAATGGTAATGTTACAAAGCAAGTGAGGAGGAAGGAGAACTGCCCCAAAGAGACAGCAATACCTCGACACTCCACAACAAACTCACAGAAGAACTGCAACTCTACTGCTGTACAAACCGACCATCATCATCTACAATACCCAAGAAGTCCCGCCAAATGGCAAACTTCCGCTCTACTAATCCGGGAACACCAGAAAGATTTGAAATAGCTTATACCTGAGTCGAGGAATCAGAGAGGCTGCAGGCTGCTGAATCCCCTGAAAGATCCACAACCGCCGCCGCTTCCAAATCAGCCACACCAACCAAGCCACGCACAGATGCAAGGCTTGCTGCCGCAAGAGCGGCCAAGCACCAGGATACACATGAAGCAGCAACTGCTGGCTAGTCAATCTCACCTGAAACAGGGGCCTGGCCAGGCAGCCTGCAAATGAGGGCATAAAACCAGACAATGCTCCACAGTCTCACGACTCTTCTTGAGTGATTGTCTTCTCTTTCATCGATTCTCTCCTCTTCATAGTTGTGCCAAATCTAAAATGTAGCATTCTACCTATATGGAAATGTATTGAGACTACATGGCCTCCCATGCCAGAGAGACATTGAGAACTTATGCCACCGCATATGCAATATATTTGAACTATGCGACCGCTCATGCCAAAGCAATTGAGAGTAGAAATTGTTTGTTGGGAAGACCTCCTCGAACATATGACTATAAAGAACTTATGCCACCGCATATGCAATATATTTGAACTACGCGACCTCTCATGCCAAAGCAATTGAGAGTAGAAATTGTTTTGTTGGGAAGACCTCCTCGAACATATGACTCTTGCTGCTAGAGGAGTTGAGAGTAGAAATTGTTTTGTTGGGAAGACCTCCCGGAACATACGACTCTTGATGGTGTTGTTTGGTTGGAATGCTAGAAATGCAAAATCTACCAAGAGAGTTACACATCGTATCAAAAGAAAGTAAAAACTCTAGGTGATAAATAAAATCGAAAACTCCACATCAAGTGAAATTTTCTTCCAAGTCAAACGTTGTAGTTTAACCTTTAAAATATACAATATAATAAAAGAGAACATTAGAACAGCTTTTAGTTATGAATCTATCCACAAGGTTTGAAATTTGAAAACATTCAATATAGGAATATATTTGAATAGAACAATAAAAAAAGGGGATTTCAGATCACATGTTTTCACTTGTACCAACATTTTATGTGGATTGATCACTGTGACTCAGCCATGAATCAACAATCCCTGCCATGCTGTTTTGATTCTCCTGTTCTACTTCGTCTGCATCAAATCTATGATTATGCTTAGAAATTTTGAGCTTGCAAATATCATCAGCTCTTAAATCTTCCAATTTGTCCCAGAAATCTGATTTGTTAGACAAAAGAGTTGCTAGATCGGAGTATCCTAGATCATCTAAAGAAGATCGAAGAATGGATCCCATGCTCAAATCCTGAAAATCAATCCCTGAAACTCTGTTTTTTGCACCTAAATTTCCATCAGAGAAAGAGCTGGGTAATGAATCTTCCATCTGGGCAGAAAATAGGCCAAAATTTGAAGAGGCGTTCATCGTTCGGCTAAAACCACGTTTGATCTGCCATAAGATGGAGCAAGTAATCCCCAAACGACCCTGATGTACCAAAATATTGTAGCCCATGGGAAAGAAAGGGGGCAGGAATTCCGGTCAGATGCTGTACCATGGATCTAAAATTTGCACTATCCGCTTCAAGGACAGTTGTAGGCGGCTTTCTTGATGCTCTGGCTCTTTTTTTCCAATCTTTGGCGCCCCGCAACTTGGATTATTCAGAAACCGTCCATTGGACAATTCAGAAACTGAAGATGTAGCTGAAATTCTTGGCGAATCCACAAATTCTGGTCTGCATGATCTGTTCAAGAGATTACCCCGGTCAAACAGAGGATCTTTATTATCCATAGCAACCGTATCTGCTCTATAATCCCTTTCACTTCTTGCACCAAAACTCTCGTTCACCTTATCTTTATAAGCAGATTTTTCATCTGCAGTATAATTTTGATCTGGCAATCTGCAACTTGTAACAGAATTTGGAAGCAATTTCGAAAAGATGAGGGCAAAGATGATGGTTCTGACGATTGTGAAGTTGCCACAGAAGAAAGCTCCATCTGTAACGCCTTTGTAAATGCCCTTGCTTCATGCTGCGAATTTTCAAGAATCCAACTATTTGCCTGCAAAAAGAATTTGTATCCCAAATTTCTTGCTTCCATGCCGTTGAAGCCATGTATCTTCCAAACAAACAAGGCGGCTTTACAATTTATTCTCCAAGAACAACATTCTCATAACAAATCAAACATCTAAAACAAATGTTTATGACAGATCGGATTTTTGAAGCAGACACAACCCTGCAGATCAAGATTCACTAAAATCTTGCATCCAACAACAAGCTTTAAACTTGGATCCACAAAAACAATCCCCTGATCAGAAAATCTGCAGCTCATGCGAAGAAAGAATCAAGGAATATTAAAAAAGCCGTACAAAAAATTGACAGAGCAGAATCAATGCAAAATTCTGCTGCTATTACAAACTCCTTACAAACTCTGTCAAGAATCTTTTGTCTACGAATACATTGAACAGAGCGAAGGAAGCAGACCGAGCAGAGTAATTTTCAGATTCCAAGAAGATAAAAAAGCCTGCCAGCAACTTTATACCGAGAGGGAGCCCACCATGTGACTAAAATCTCTAAATCCGCAACAAAATTAGGCAATAGGGGCGGTGTTCCGGCCAAAATCTTCTAAAAGGAAGCGTTCAAACCTCCACCGAAAGAAGATTGAAAGATGAAATCGGAAAAGGTCGCCATGGCCAGAGCTCGAAGCTCCTCTGTAGTTTCCATGTGGATCGGTGGGGCAGTGTGAACAAGGTAAATTATAGAACCTGTTTGGTGGTGCAGTGTGAACATGGACAATTCGGAACATGGACAATTCGGAACATGGTCCATTGGCTCAATTGTCCATTGTCCATGTACGGTTGTTTACTGCCGTGTCCATTGCCTCCATGACGAATTGTCCATTGTCCATGTACGGTTGTTTACTGCCGTGTGGACGGGAACACGTTAGGTGAAAGGTGGCCTAACTAAAGAGAGGTTTGCAGGTGGGGGACCAAGTGTAAAGGTGACCTTATTAAGTTCTTTTTTCTCCTGAACGGTCTATTTCCGACAGCGCATTAATGACCCCGGAATGTGCGCCGGCGGCGTCTCGGCCGTCGTAAGACTATTACGAAACCTACGTGGCGTCCTACCATTGGGAGCTCATATTTCTTATTTTTTAATTGGTTCAGGTTTTTCTTTGTTATTCTTTTGATAGGGAAGGGTGATCAAATTCTAGCAAATATTCCCAAAGGATGGGAGCATGGGTAAGCTTACAAACTTTGTAGCCTTCTTATTCGTATCTTGCATCCCATATGTTATTATATCTACCTTGTCATTGTTCTCTCCCTCTATCCCTGCCTCCACACTCAAACCTGTCGTTCTTCGGGATACATCAGTCTTTTCATCCTTGAACCTATAATTCTATTCGGATTTGATTTGATGAGGTCAGAACGCTGAAGCTGCAACTTCATCAACATTTGTCTGTTGCTCTATGTTGTAATAGCATGCAGCACGTCTCTGTGGTCCTCCATCGTACCCCACATGGTTACAAGGATATGTAAGTCCCACATGATCATCTTTAGTATATGCTTGACTCAATCCTGTAACTGTGCAATGCATATGATGACCAGCCTTGTTATTGATTCTTCTGATTTGTACAAACCATTGTTTGTGAATTCCACATGAGGGTTGTCGTCCTCGAGAAGACATGTGGTTATCACAATCCTTATGATAATAACGGGCAAGGAATTAAATATTGGCTAGAGGTGAAAGGATGATTTCACATATGACCTTTAGTACTTGCATGTCTTAGCTATTTGATACTACTATAATATATTTCCCACAGTGAACGTGCACTTGCTTTCACCATCAAAGGCAACTAATATCAATCAGGCAATGGGAACTGGTTCATAAATATGTACACTGACAAGCCTCTATATATAATATAAGTTGTTGGGACATCATGGTGAGGGGAAATGGTAAAAATTGATTAAGTCTCTTGTATATATATTCTCTTCAAAGATTGTATAATCCAATTTAATATTGTCTAAACATATGTCATATACTAGTTCTCACTCATTCCTGTCAAAATGGATGGTTCAATAATTCCATGTGTTTTTACAAATTTATGACTCATGTGATTCCTCGAGGTTTGGCCTTCAAATATAGCACTTGCGAATATAGAAATGTAGATTAATCGAGTGCAAGAAAATGTATAATTCGTGCAAAATTGATATCCCAAATGTACGTAATATGTATCCAAAAGTCAAGATTCTTTGGCCTAAGAGCATATCTGAGTCCACTGGATGATGAATACCTGGAAGGCTGGAATATAAGAATTGGAACTAAAATTTATCGTCCATCGACACCAAATGTTCTTTAGTACCCATTTAAATTGATTAAAACAACTCCACTTCACAGTTTTTTGACGGAAAATTGCTATATATTGATCATCACTACTACAAATGGATATGTGCCATTTATAACATATCACTATATATATGTTTACATTAGGCTCACATTTGCTTATACAATTTGCGATCCTGGCCGTCAAAGGTCCAGATGGACGGCCCAGATTGCCTGGTAGAGATTGACATATTTGGGGCGATCTAGACCATCGGTGGAGATGAGATGGACGATCCAGATTGAATACTTGTAATTGACATATTTGGATGCATCTAGACCGTCGGTTAAGCTGAGATAGAAGATCCTACAGTCAACATTGGTAGATCTGCCACGTGGCGCGATCTTTGCCATTGATCGAGATCATGATCCTACGGTCCACGTTGCATGCTCGGACCTTAAGGGGGGGCTTTTAAAAGTTTTTATGTTGTTGAGGTAATTTGAACCCTGTTCATTGCCCCCTAAGCCCCCCATTCTAACCACTAAACCTGGCATCATTTCATTAAAAAAATGACGTTTCATGCATACTTAAGGGTATCTCGAACCTTGTTTCTAGAGTTGTGACGTTCTAGGGAAATATACGCCATAAATACGTATATTTCCAGGTCCGTCACTATACAAGTCCATCTCCATAGCTTGTATACCATAGATTGTGACACTAGGGGGCATGACTAAGTTATTCATATAACTTAGCCAACCTTAGGTTAAGACCACTTTCCACGTGGCCTTAACGTATTGGGTACCCGCCACACGGACCTACCTTATTGGAGCCACGTGGCATAACATGTAAACCCTAATCTATAAAGGCCTAAACCCTAACCCTAGGCCTCTTTTCTGGCTCCAGCAGTCTGGGAACCTTCTTCGCGCTCGAAACTCCGTTTCGAGAACCGTTTGCTGTGGCATAGCCTAGCACAGCAGCCCCCAGAGCGTGTGGACGTCAATAGGAGTGAGAGCTACTTCAACCACCTTGAAGACCATGGAGGCGGCCGGGGAGGCGGGGAGGGAGTTCCTCGGGGAGTAGGTAGTGGGTTAGAGTTCTTTGTAGATCATCTGGAAGTTAGGACTCCAGATGAGTTAGCATTTCGTGTTTCTAGTAAAGCCTTCCTAGAACCCTCAGTCTAGATCTTGAACCCTAATCAATGAACCCTAACTATAAGTTAGATGTATATGATTAGGTTTAGATGTACTTCTCATTATTATCATGTTATGTGGATATGTGATGTTTTTTGATCATGTTTGCTCCTCTTGTATTGGGAAGGGGGGTTAGAAGCCTAGTAGCCATTACTTAGTGATGCTCCTAGTTTAGACCCTTTAGTTCCTATTATTATGCGGCCTGTGCATAGGAACCCACCGGGCTATGGGAGCTATGGTATGACTCAGCATAACATAACGGGGCTAGAGGCGAGACGGAGGGAGGGTCCTGGCTGGCGTGGCTATTGGGAACCCGTGAGAGGGCTAGGCTTATGGCGGTCACGCCAGTGGGCGGGCATGGGTCGCACACCTCACAGGGGCAATGGTGTCGCCACGCCTCTCAAGAGGCTGCGGTGATGGCACGGCTCTTGTTTTGGGGGTTAAAGAGGGGGAAGAATGGGTGTCGTCCGCGATTCTCTAGCCGCTTGGTGGAACCTCTAGACCCAGGGAAGGGAGATGGAACCCTTCCGCCTCGACGGACCGGGGAGATGCAACCCGGGCGATCTCGATGGGTGATGCCATGAGATTGCGTCTCAGAAAGGCTAGAGTCATACCGAGCCCGATCTAGCCATCACGCAAAGTATGCATGAGGGGGGCGGATGGAGTGGTCAACCCTAGCCATTGTCTCGAGCCAGCCACGCCATTGTTGTGACTCCATCTGCTCTATCTTGAGGCCTAGCCATGGGTCTACCTCCCCATGAGTGCGAGCCTTGGGTAGGAGCTCTCATGTTTCCGCGGCATGTGTTTATCTCTATTGTATCTATGGATATGTGGATGTGCTACCGCCGAGGTAGTTCGATGTATTGTTATTGCTAGTTCTGATGTTGTTTATGCTTATTTTTGTTATAGGAGCCCATAGGAAAGGGTACATAAGACACCTTTCGCACTAGGTATTACCCTAGAGTGCGGGATAGACGGAGGGCCCGTGCGGTCGGAGGACTGGATGGGGGATTTCCTACGGAATTATGCGGCCGTAGCCGTATATTTTATAGGGGGGCGTCACAATAGTATCGAGCAATGTTCTTGGTTGACCAAGAGCTAGCACTGACCATATCCCTGAATAGGTAGACTAACTGGCATAGCTAAGAAATGGAATGAGAATTCCAGTCTTGAACCGCGAAATGTGGGAGAAATTTTTTCCCATTAGCAGGGTCATAATTAGATTAAGTTATAGTCTATATGGTAGAAATAATATAGTCAAAAGAAACCTTCTAGTAAATTTGAGCTCAAGTTGTTCATGAACCGCACCTTTCAAGTGAAAATTGAACGAGAAATCGCTCAAAAGAAAGCTTGAAAGAAACTGGCGTGACCAATATTTGGCCAAAAAGAAATAGGAAATTTCGTGAAATAGTTAAGTGATTAAGGAAAGTACCTTAATTAATAACCCATAGTTATAATAAATTTATTCTTAAGAAAAGTAGCTACTAAATTTATTGGAGACTACGTGGCATGTTTGAGCAACCTTGGCATGTTGGAGCCTAGGTGGCATGTTGGAGCCTAGGTGGTGTGCTTGAGCCACCTTGGCATGTTTGAGCCTAGGTGGCATGTTGGAGCCCGCGTGGCATGTTTGAGCCACCTTGTCATGTTGGGTGGCTTTTGGAGCCTAGGTGGCATGCAGGAGCCTAAGTGGCATGTTGGAGTCCACGTGGCATGTTTGAGCATAGGTGGCATGTTTGAGACTAGGTGGCATTTTGGAGCCAACATGGCATGTTTGAGCCACCTTGGCATGTTTGAGCCTGCGTGGCATGTTGGAGCCTAGGTGGCATGTTTGAGCCTGCGTGTCATGTTGGAGCCTAGGTGGCATGTTTGAGCCACCTTGGCATGTTGGAGCGTAGATGGCTTGTCGGAGCCTGCATGGCATGTTTGAGCCACCTTAGCATGTTTGCGCCTAGATGGCATGTTGGATCCTAGTGGCATATTTGAGCCACCTTGGCATGTTTGAGCCACCTTGGCATGCTGGAGCCCTCTTGGTATGTTTGAGCCACCTTGGAATGTTCGAGCCACCTTGGCATGCTTGAGCCTAGGTGGCATGTTGGAGCCTAGATGACATGTTTGAGCCACCTTGGCATGCTGATTACTAAGTGGCATGTTGGAGCCCGTGTGGCATGTTTGAGCCACCTTGGCATGTTGAAGCCTAGGTGGCATGTTGGAGCCTAGGTGGCATATTTGAGCCAACTTGGCATGTTGGAGCCTAGGTGGCATGTTGGAGTCTGTGTGGCATGTTTGAGCCACCTTGGCATGTTTGAGCCTAGGTGGCACATTGGAGCCTAGGTGGCATATTGGAGCCCACGCGGCATGTTTGAGCCACCTTGGCATGTTGGAGCCTAGGTGGCATGTTGGAGGCGTGGCATGGTTGAGCCACTTTGGCATGTTTTAGCCAAGGTGGCATGTTGGAGCCTAGGTGGCATGTTTGAGCCACCTTGGCATGTTTGAGCCTAGGTGGGATGTTGGAGCCAACTTGGCATGTTTGAGCCACCTTGGCATGTTGGAGCCTTGGTGGCATGTTGTGAGCCACATTCGCATGTTTGAGCCTAGGTGGCATGTTGGAGCCCGCGTGGCATGTTTGACCCACCTTGGCATGTTTGAGCCTAGGTGGCATGTTGGAGCCACCTTGCATGTTGGAGCCTAGGTGGCATGTTGAAGCCACATGGCATGTTTGAGCCACCTTGCCATGTTTGAGCCACCTTGACATGATGGAGCCTAGGTGGCATCTTGGAGCCGACATAGCATGTTTGAGCCACCTTGGCATGTTGGAGCCTATAGGTGGTATGTTGGAGCCCATGTGGCATGTCTGAGCCGCCTTGACATGTTTGAGCGTAGGTGGTATGTTGGAGCCTAGGTGGCATGTTTGAGCCACCTTGGCATGTTTTAGCCTAGGTGGCATGTTGAAGTTGGCAACGAAAGAAACAGGAACCCTCTACATGGCAGTATCTGCTGCTATCTCTTAGGCCAATTGACTACGAACGTGTTGGACATGAGCTACTTTGGCACTTCTTGGAGAAGGGGTGGTCTTCTGTCCACGAAACTTGGTCTCCAGGATAATGTCGACATTTTGAGTTCGTTGGCGAGCCGGTTCCGCGATTCGAGTGGAAGAGTTGCCCGTCCGTGGCCAGGGGCCTTCGGGAGAGGACCTTTGGGGCGAACTGCTTCCGGAAGGTTTTAAGGGTCCGTCTTCTGGCGTCAACACCCTCCCTCTACGTGATGACATTTGTGCAAGATCTTGGTCGAATCTGACTAGGATATGGCCTCTGAAATGTAAACCCTGTGTGTTACTAGGTTATTGAAGGGTTTACGTTACCCCAGGAGATGGACCTCAGAAAGGTTGTCGAGGCAGCCTTTCCTGCCAGCGCTCCTCCAGGAGGGCAAATGCCAATGCCCCCCTCCCGGATCTCGGTTTTCCTATCCGACCATTGAATCTGCTTTTCAAGTAACCTGTTCGAGTAGGTTCAAAAGAATCCAAGATCGGCTCGAGAGAACTTATTAAACCGCGAAGCATCCTGCGGTCGTCGTGTAAAAACCCATGTGTTTTGTCGTTCGGGCAGTACAGAGGCTCCAGAATGGAGATTCGACGCCGCCATGTCGTCTAAAATGGTGAAATTACCCTAGGGACTAAGTTATACGGTCATTGCTGGCAATAAAAGAAACACGAACCTTCTACATGGCAATATTCTGCAACCACCTCTTAGGCCAATTGACTACGAACGTGTTGGACATGAGCTACTTTGGCGCTTCTTGGAGAAGGAGTGGTCTTCTGCCCACGAAACTTGGTCTCCAGGGTAATATCGACGTTTTGAGTCCATTGGCAGAGTCAGTTCATAGTTCCGGAGTGGGAGAGTTGCCCGTCCGTGGCGGGGGCAGCCGGGAAGGACCTTTGGGGCGAAACTACGGAGGAAGGTTTTAAGGGTAAGATCTTACGGCATCAACACCTTCCCTCTACGTCATGACATTGTTCAAGATCCTAGTCGAATCTGACTAGGATATAGCCTCCGAAATGTAAACCATGTGTGTTGCTAGGTTATTGAAGAGTTTATATTATGGAGGTCGAGTTTTAGTGGGTTGCACTTGGGACATGGTTAAGAAGTTGCAGCTGAAAACACGAAGCAATAGGAGCTGACAGAATGGGGTTTGGATTTATCCTCCTCCGAATGTGGCAATTAGAAGTCAAGAGCGCCTTTTGCAGTAACAAAATTGTTTGGGATCATTCGGGATGGCCAATAGATCCAAACTCTATTATTTCAGTTGCCATGGCTCCGCATGCATGTTTAGAAAAGGTGCACCTAGTTATCCAAGAAAACGACCACGTTTTGGCCTCCGAAACGTAAACCCTGTGTGTTGCTAGGTTATTGTAGGGTTTACACTTCGGAGGCCAAAACGTGATCGCTTTCTTGGATAACTAGGTGTGCCTTTTCTAAATATATATGCGGAGCCATGGCAACTGAAATAACTGTGTTTGGATCTACTGGCCATCCCGAATGATCCTAAACAATTTTGCTACTGCAAAAGGCGCTCTTGATTTCTAATTGCCACATTAGGATGAGGATAAATCCAAATCCCATTCCGCCAATTCCTATTGCTTCGCATTTTCAACTAAACTCGACCTCCATAATATAAACTCTTCAATAACCTAGCAACACACATGGTTTACATTTCGGAGGCTATATCCTAGTCAGATTCGACTAGGATCTTGAACAATGTCATGACGTAGAGGGAAGGTGTTGATGCCAGAAGACGGACCCTTAAAACCTTCCGGAAGTAGTTCGCCCCAAAGGTCCTCTCCCGAAAGCCCCGGCCACGGGCGGGCAACTCTCCCCTTCGAACTATGAACCGACTCGCCAATGGACTCAAAACGTCGATATTACCCTGGAGACCAAGTTTCGTGGGCAGAAGACCACTCCTTCTCCAAGAAGCGCCAAAGTAGCTCATGTCCAACACGTTCCTAGTCAATTGGCCTAAGAGGTGGTTGCAGAATATTGCCATGTAGAAGGTTCGTGTTTCTTTTATTGCCAGCCAGGGATAGGTTCTGTACGTATGAAACTATTTTTCAGGCGTATAGTGTAAAAATACGTATTTTTGGGAAAAACGTATTTTTGTATTTAATACTCGCCGGTAGGAAAAAAAAGTTTCGTGCAGTGAAAACCTTCTGTTTAAACGCCGGTGAACTTTCTTTCAGCGTAGCCGAGAAGTCTAAGATTTTAAACGCCGAATCCTCACTTTTTCGGCGTTTGCGAAGCCTTAATGTTCGCCACGCCGAACTCTTTTCGCGAAGTTTATAAAGGTTCGCTTACGCGAAACTTTTTGTTGGCGTAAGCATTCTTTTGATTTAAGCGCTTACGCGAAGGGCGGTTTGGCGTAAAGCGGCCGAAGTTTTTCGCCACAGCGAAGTTTTCTATATATATTTCGAGGCGAACCAGAAATAGTTTAAGCGTGTTTAACTTGATTTTTTAAACGCTGCGAAGATGTTTTTCAGCGTTTAAAGCAGTTCATTTAAACACACGCGAAACTATTTACGGTTGGCGTGGCGAAAAATCTTGTTTAAACTACGGCGAACCGGACTTCAGCGTTTAAAAGCGGTTTTTTTTAAACCACAGCGAAAGTTTTCGGACGCCGAAATTTTTTAGCCGTATTTTGGCGTATTAAGCGTCAAATTTGTGCCGTATCAAGCGAAAAAATACGATTATTGCATTATAAAGCATTATCTGATATTGAACCTATCCCCGTTGCCGCAATGACAGGTATAACTTAGTCCCTGGGGTAATTTCACCATTTCGGGGCGACATGGCGCCGAATCTCATCTCCGATGCAGAGCCTCAGATGCTTGCTTTAACGACAAAACACATGGGTTTTACACGGCGACCGCGGGGATGCTTCGCGGTTTAATAAGTTCTCTCGAGCCGATCTTGGATTCTTTTGAACCTACTCGAACAGGTTACTTGAAAAGCAGATTCAATGGTCGGATAGGAAAACCAAGATCCGGGAGGGGGGCATTGGCATTTGCCCTCCTGGAGGAGCGCTGGCAGGAAAGGCTGCCTCGACAAACTTTCTGAGGTCCATCTCCTGGGGTCTGGCCTCTCCCCTCCTGTGAGGAAGCCGCGGAAAATCCTGACCTGGTTCGATTTGGGAAAGGGTGTCAGCGCAAGATCCCTCTATTCTATCCCTTGCCAAACTCCTGTACCAAAAATTCCAAAGGTTATCATATTTCTTGCATAAAGTCGTAGTCATCATGTCCACGTCACCATCATCTAGCAATGTCACCCAAAATTTGCCAACATCACCCAATGAAAAGAGCAAAGATGGACATCTTTTCATTTTTAGCCTAGTCAGAACTTGCCCTTGCTTACTTGGCATGCCATGTCACCACTTGGAGTGCCTAGGTGGCATGCTTGAGCCTAGGTGGCATGTTTGAGCCACCTTGGCATGTTGGAGCCTAGGTGGTATGTTAGAGCCCAGGTGGCATATTTGAGCCACCTTGGCATGTTGGAGCCCACGTGGCATGTTGGAGTCCACGTGGCATGTTTGAGCTACCTTGGCATGTTGGAGCCTAGGTGGCACGTTGGAGCCACCTTGGCATGTTGGAGCCTAGGTGGCATGTTTGGGCCACCTTGGGATGCCTGAGCCACCTTGGCATGTTGGAGGCTAGGTGCCATGTTGAAGCCCACATGGCATGTTTGAGCCACTTTGGCATGTTGGAGCCTAAGTGGCATGTTGAAGCCCGCGTGGCATGTTTGAGCCACCTTGGCATGTTTGAGCCTAGGTGGCATGTTTGAGCCACCTTGGCATGTTGGAGCCTAGGTGGCATGTTGGAGCCCCCGTGGCATGTTTGAGCCACCTTGGCATGTTTGCGCCGAGTGGCATGTTTGAGCCACCTTGGCATGTTGGAACCTAGGTGGCATGTTTGGGCCCACGTGGCATGTTTGAGCCACCTTGGCATGTTTGAGCCACCTTGGCATGTTGGTGCCTAGGTGGCATGCTTGAGCCACCTTGGCATGTTGGAGCCTAGGTGGCATGTTGGAGCCCACATGGCATGTTTGACCCACCTTGGCATGTTTGAGCTACCTAGGCATGTTTGAGCCTAGGTGGCATGTTGGTGCCTAGGTGGCATGCTGGAGCCCACATGGCATGTTTGAGCCATCTTGGCATGTTAGGGGCCTAGGGTATGTTTGAGCCACCTTGGCATGTTGGAGCCTATGTGGCATGTTGGAGCCCACATGGCATGTTTGAGCCACCTTGGCATGTTAGCGCCTAGATGGTATGTTTTAGCCACCTTGGCATGTTGGAGCCTAGGTGGCATGTTGGAGCCCGCATGGCATGTTTGAGCCACCTTGGCATGTTTGAGCCTAGTGGCATGTTTGAGCCACCTTGGCATGTTTTGAGCCCACGTGGCATCTTTGAGCCACCTTGGTATGTTGGAGCCCGCGTGGCACGTTTGAGCCACCTTGGCATGTGAGCCTAGTTGGCATGTTAGTGCCTAGATGGCATGCTTGAGCCACCTTGACATTTGAAGCCTAGGTGGCATGTTGGAGCCCACATGGCATGTTTGAGCCACCTTGGCATGTTGGAGCCCCGTGGCATATTGTAGTCCACATGGCATGTTTGAGCCACCTTGTCATTTTTGGAGCCTAGGTGGCATGTTGGAGCTCACATGGCATGTTTGAGCCACCTTGGCATGTTGGTGCCTAGGTGGCATGCTTGAGCCACCTTGGCATGTTGGAGCCTAGGTGGCACTTTGGAGCCCACATGGCATGTTTGACCCACCTTGGCATGTTTGAGCCACCTAGGCATGTTTGAGCCTAGGTGGCATGTTGGTGCCTACGTGGCATGCTTGAGCCACCTTGGCATGTTGGAGCCTAGGTGGCATGTTGGAGCCCACATGGCATGTTTGAGCCACCTTGGCATGTTAGGGCCTAGGTGGTATGTTTGAGCCGCCTTGGCATGTTGGAGCCTAGGTGGCATGTTGGAGCCCACATGGCATGTTTGAGCCACCTTGGCATGTTAGGGCCTAGGTGGTATGTTTGAGCCACCTTGGCATGTTGGAGCCTAGGTGGCATGTTGGAGCCTACGTGGCATGTATTTGTTTGAGCCTAGTGGCATGTTTGAGCCTCCTTGGCATGTTTGGAGCCCACGTGGCATGTTTGAGCCACCTTGGTATGTTGGAGCCAGCGTGGCAAGTTTGAGCCACCTTGGCATGTTTGAGCCTAGGTGGCATGTTGGTGCCTAGATGGCATGCTTGAGCCACCTTGACATTTGGAGCCTAGGTGGCATGTTGGAGCCCACATGGCATGTTTGAGCCACCTTGGCATGTTGGGCCCCGTGGCATGTTTGAGCCACCTTGGCATGTTTGAGCCACCTTGTCATGTTGGAGCCTAGGTGGCATGTTTTAGCCACCTCGGGATGCCTGAGCCACCTTGGCATGTTGGAGCCTAAGTGGCAAGTTGGAGCCCACATGGCATGTTTGAGCCACCTTGGCGTGTTTGAGCCACCTTAGCATTTGGAGCCTAGGTGGCATGTTGGAGCCCACGTGTTAAGTTTGAGCCACCTTGGCATGTTGGAGCCCACGTGGCATGTTTGAGCCACCTTGGCATGTTGGAGCCTAGGTGGCATGTTGGAGCCCCACACGGCATGTTTGATCCACCTTGGCATGTTTGAGCCTAGGTGGCATGTTGGTGCCTATGTGGCATGCTTGAGCCACCTTGGCATGTTGGAGCCTAGGTGGCATGTTGGATCCCACATGGCATGTTTGAGCCACCTTGGCATGTTAGGGCCTAAGTGGTATGTTTGACTCACATTGGCATGTTGGAGCCTAGGTGGCATGTTGGAGTCCACGTGGCATGGTTGAGCCACCTTGGCATGTTTGAGCCACCTTGGCATGTTTGAAGCCCATGTGGCATGTTTGAGCCGCCTTGTCATGTTGGAGCCTGCGTGGCATGTTTGAGCCTAGGTGGCATGTTGGTGCCTAGGTGGCATGCTTGAGCCACGTTGGCATTTGGAGCCTAGGTGGTATGTTGGAGCCCACATGGCATGTTTGAGACACCTTGGCATGTTGGAGCCCACATGGCATGTTGGAGTCCACGTGGCATGTTTGAGCCACCTTGGCATGTTGGAGATTAGGTGGCATGTTGGAGCCCACGTGGCATGCTGAGCCACCTTGGCATGTTTTAGCCACCTTGTCAACTCCCACTTCAAGAAGGGCCTCCGAAGCATAAACCCTGTGAGTTGTCAGGTTCTTGAAGGATTTGCGTTTTGGGTGAAAGCATGTTGTAGTGGAACAAAAACGTGCATTTTAGCACCACAATTTTGGGTGCTAAGTGTGGTGGGATAAACCGAATTTGTAGTGGGAGAGGCAGTTAT
Source organism: Isoetes taiwanensis (assembly GCA_021234155.1). Taxonomy (NCBI): domain Eukaryota; kingdom Viridiplantae; phylum Streptophyta; class Lycopodiopsida; order Isoetales; family Isoetaceae; genus Isoetes; species Isoetes taiwanensis. The sequence continues at coordinate 32,773 of JAJEKV010000565.1, forward strand.
TTTTTCAAATATACACTTGATTACTTATTCAAAATTTTGTCTTTTCTTAATTACACGATGCCTGTTTTCATTTTCCCCCAAAACTCTGATCCCGCTCCCTAAATCCGGCAAAGACCATTTCTGATTTCTGGCAAGAAGATCGATCACGAAATGGCTTTGATTTGATCATACCGGACTTGAATGCCACGGGAAGAAGGAAAAAGCATTACGCCACACAAGAAGAAATCGAGTCTGTTTGGGGGCCGAAAGTATCAGGGAAATCCACTTACAGGTGGGTTGCATTCTAGATTCAGGGATGCCCATGATTCTCTGTTGTTTAAAATATTGTTTTGTTTCATCATGCAGGTTGAAGAATCTGAGCAAGGAGAGGTATAATGAATATATGTCCCTTTACAGAAAAATCTAACAAAGGACGTGTGCCTGGGGAGGCATGGCCTCACAGACTATGGCTGTTGCGTATTACCTTCACACAAAAGGTAAAGAACTAAACTGGTTGAGTTTCTGGCAACAGTTAAGAGAAAAATGGTCTAAAGCCTCTCTGTCCGAACGTAAGAGGAAGCATGCAAGCATTTCAAATAGTGAGGAAGCAGAGCAAAATGCCACAAATGATGTTTCCCCTCTTGAAATGACTAGGCCACAATTCAAGCCTCCTCAAGCTGTAAGAAGAATCTCGGGGAAAATCACTGAAAAAATAGGTACTTTTCAACCCTCTTCTTCTGGAACCACCATATGATGCAATTTAATATTGGAACTGTTATTTTCCAGAAAGGTCTAGCAAGCTTGAACAATCACCACTTCTTCTTCATTTGGGTGTGTTGCAAGTTATGTGTAGGAAATTTGTGCTGCTAGTTTCGAGTTGTGGTGGATAATTTCAGTTCACAGTAGTATGTAGCTCCAAATGTGTTACAGGGCAGTCATATGGCACCAATTATATGTTATTAATATAGTTTATAGCATATGTGGTGTCATATATAGTACCAAATGTGGTACCTTATCTGAATAGTGAATTGGCTTCCATATATTTCTATACTTAGTGTCATATGTGATGTTAGAGATGGTGATACTTGTGAATGGTGGATTGTCTGCCATATGTGGTGCCAACTGCTGTGCTAAATATTGCACCACGCTATGTGCCACATGTGGGGTGGTGGATGCCTGCCGGATGTGGTGCTTTGTGTGCATTGTGGTGCCACATGTGGTGTCTAATGTGGCACCACTATGGTTCCACATGTTGCACCACATGTGGTGTATTTGACGCCATTTGTGGTGCGAAGTAATGGATGTCTGCCATATGTGATGCTTTGGGTGCATTGTGGTGCCATATGTGGTGTGGCATGTGGCACCATTATGGTGCCACATGCCACACCACATGTGGTACCTTTGATGCCATTTGTGGTGCAAAGTTTGTCATGATGGAATTTGTGGTGTATAAAGTGGTGTCTGTTGTGTCATGTGGTACTAACCTTGGATTCTTTTCCAGTTGAATTCAACAGGACACTGGGAGAATGGATCAACTCTACAAGATCAGAAGTGATTCAGTGTAAGGCAAGGTTGCAAACTTGTGATCAAAGCCTGCAGGTGCTACAAATGAAGGTTCAGCACCTTGAGTTCCAGACCGAGAAGATGAATAAAGATTTAAAAAAATGGGAAGGAATGATGAAGGATAAATCAATTCGTGCAGACGGTATTCGGGCTATATGCCAAGATGCAGAGGCTGAGCTCAAGGAACTATTACCAGACCTTGAGCAGACAAAAATCGAGGAGCTTAATCTGCTGTCAGCCAGGGAAGTAGACACAACAGCATTGAAAGTGCTGGAACCAAGGTTAGAGAGGTTTCTGTCTTGCAAGGACCGTCTTCCTTTATTTGTCTTGGATCCACTACTTCCAGACCTTGATAAGTCTGAAGATTATGGTAGTGGCTGTCCATTCTGTGGCGAGATCCTCCAATGGATGGGGAAACCACTACCAACTTTGATTGCTGAATGCAGTCACCAATACCATCTTCCATGTCTGCTCAGCCTCTTGAGGTACTTCATAACAAAATTCCTGAAGTGCTTAGTATATCTGTATTGTCATTGACAAATTTGTGTTCACTTTGCAGGATTTGTAATCACTGTTGCATTGAGAATTGCTGTCATGAATTTTCTTATAGCATGGGTACAAGCCTTAGGTGTGAGTAGGGAGGATCAAAAGCAACTTCAAGCTACTGAGGCACTTATAGGTGAGTGCCCTTGTCATATTGAGATGCCAAAGCATAGTTACAATCAATTGTGATTCAATTCCAGGTTTGCAGAGCATGGTGCCATTTACTAATTCAAGTTTAACTGTTCCTACTGGTGGCAATGACTTTGTGAGTCCATATAGCACACCAAAAAGGGACTTATTTTCTACTCTCAAAGGTAACCAAGTCTTGTTTGATGCAATTGGGATATGTAGCTTACTTCTTCATCCCTACTTTATAGATATAGAGGTACAATGTGCTCAGCTAGGGGGACAAGACACTCACACCCCTTCAAAAGCATTAGACGCAGATAGAAACTCGGGCAAATCAGAAGATGCATCAGGTTATAGGAACTCGGACAAATCAATAGATGTCAACAAATCAGTAGGTGCATCAAGTCAAGCTCCAACTTGACAACAATCTGCCAAATCAGCAGATGCATTAAGTCATGCTCCACACCAATCTGCCAAGTATGATCTGAACAAATCGATAGGTGAATCTAAGTCACAAGGTAACTTCCAATCTTTTGTGCCTGTCTTTTTTTTAATTTGACCCATATAGTTACAGAATCTGTTCAATTTTTTGCAGCTGGAAGTGTCTTAGAGAAAAATCAAGAGCATGCTGAAGCAGAAGTTTCCAGTCATGTACCAAGACAAGCTGAAGCAGAAGTTTCTAGCCGTGCAGCAACTCTGTCCATGCAGAAGACTACAAGGTTAAGCCCAATCCTGCTTGTTTTTTACTACAATGGAGTTTTGGGTAGAAGCAGTGTTGGCGTAACCGATGAAGTATATAGGTGTTGGATTCACATCAATATGACAACCATGCTTGTGACTTCCTCGACATGTTTGTATTGAGATCATAGTGCTCTGCTGCCAAAAGGGCAAGATTCAACATTGATGGTTGGATTGCTATCAAGATCTTCATTATTGAGTTGCTACCTCGACATGGTTTAGGATGTATGAGTAACTTTGGCAAGGGAATTACATGAAGGTAAACATGGAGCATTGGATAAGCTACTTCAACATATATGGGCAACCTCAGCAAGGGGCAGAGTATGATCTAGGCACCCGTGTTTAGTAAATATTCTAATGAACAACACATCACATGTCATGGTCTTTGCATTGCTCTACTGTTGTCTTGGTCTTTTGATTATGTACTTGGATCCTTCGGGGTCGGGCTTCTAGGTTCGGTGGCCTAGGTTGCTCCGATATGCTCATGTTCATCGGTGATTCTCTGTGGTATTCTTATGCTCTGTGACACCAGACGTGTCTTCCTCATGGGCGTAGCTTCCTGGTGAGGTTGTGCGTCAACTCTTGTGACTCCATAGTAAGAGGTCCTCCAGCGCCAGACGTGGGCTGGGAAGGGTATGCGCATACAAGGTTCGCCCCACCAACTCTGCCAACGGGGCTCAGAATGTGGGCTGGCTGGGCATTTCTCTGCTAACAGGGCCTGCATGTAGGCTGGCTGAGCTTCCCATTGTCCGGGAGCTTTGTTTATGTTGTTTTGGTACTTTGGCTTTGTGTTCTTTGCTCCTTATGCTTATGATGTTTCTTTTATTGTCATTCTCTAGCATTGCACCATAGCATCTTGTGTTTTGAATTGTTCATGTTCTTGTTATCCAAGATTTCCAGAGTATTTCCATGCATGCAGTGGCAGCCAGGGATCCCCACTTAGTCACGAGGACTAACCCCATTGAGTGCATGTGCAGTTAACCCGCAAGGCAGTGGCCAAGTTGATGCCAGAAATGTAGTTGAGGATTGTCGTTGTGATCTGGAGTTAAAAAGCTTTTGTTTAGCTTGCTTAGCAGTGATTATGCATATACATTGAGTGTATTGGGAATAATACATCCTTTAAATTTGTATCCTTGAGGGATAGTGGAAATTATATTGCATCTCAGTGAGGATGGATTTCTAGTAATGGTTTAAGTTTCATTTGTGCAAAAGGAAGTTTCAATTCTTCACCGCCATTAACAAGCTAGAATGTGCAAGTTTTGACAAGATCCCGAGTTGCCTGGAGGGTCAACTCAGCAGGCTCGTCACACTTACCTACACTTGCCAGTTTAGGCCAGTAACTTGGAATATCTAGGGATATACTGGCATATATCCAAAATATTTCCACCCAGTAGGAGGAGCGTTTGGCCTGTGGGAGGAGGGTTTGCCCTTTGGGGCAACCCAAAAGGGGGCAAAGCGAGGGCCTTATTTATCAACCACGATCATGTTTGAACTAGCGTAAAATCCAAAAAACTCAGTGTGTCTTTTCTTTCGCTTTGGTTTTAACATGATGTCCACAAAAACTCCGGGTATTATTTTTGGTTCAAAGATGACCCTGGTTGATAAATAATAAGGCGCTTGAAACGGGGTTGCCACATTTTACAGTTTATAGAAGAAAAAAGGGCTGGGCAGCCTTATGTACTTGCGGAGATAAAGAAAATCAAAATGGGAGAAAAGGGGTGGAATAAAATAAATTTTAAGCGCTTTCCTTTCTACGACTTACTCTCGCTTTTTGCCGATCTTGTCTAATTCTATGTTTTCACTGTCAATCTGGGATAGTTTTCATGAGAATGCAGCGTCTTATTGACCAAATAGATTTCATATAATCCAGCTGTGATTTTTAATTATTTGGTGAGCCAATTTGATCCTTTAGGATGAGTTTCCTTTTTGGCAAGAAGAAAACACCAGCAGGTATGCATCTAATGCGTAAAATTGTTTGATACAGTTAGCTGTTTAGGTTGCTATGGTGAAATGCAAAATTAGCCAATATCTTAGTTTTATTTCAACAGAGCTTCTTAGGGAGAACAAACGAATGCTGGATCGATCTATACGGGACATTGAAAGAGAGCGCCAGGGCTTGCAAACTCAAGAGAAGAAACTTATTACAGAAATTAAAAAAACTGCAAAGCAAGGGCAAATGGTAGGTTTCGCATATTGTTTTGCTTCAATTGACACGAGCTATTGAGATTCTAGGTATCAGTATGATTTATCATGATATTCATGATAGAATTATGACCTACATAGGCACTAATAGCATACTGCAATCTGCCAGTGTGACTAAACTAGCGCATGGGTCCCTATGTTCCAGATATCTATTGTGCAACTAATTCAGCAAGGTCACGTCTCTCTTCAATTTGTTAATTAAATCAGCTGTTTTGGATCTGTAATTTGGAGTATATACTGAATAATTAATTATGGAGCATAGAATTGTTCATCACATCGTCAGTACCATGTTCAATCATTCTATTGCTCTCCTCTGCAGCTACAGCATTCCAGATGATGTTTCCCATAGACACTGGTTTGAAGATTCACAAGAGAGTTGAATAAGGTTTTCTTTGCTAGCTTTTAAGCCTGCCGAGATTGGCATTGAAGACTGTTGTTTGTGCCACAAATGAACTGACTCTCCTGTCATAATTTAGCTGCATCATAATTTTGCCTCTACTGGATCTGTATGACATGGCTGTGCTATACTATCTGGTCTCGTAGCAATAAAGTATTCTGGTATTCTTGCTTTCAATGTCAACTCTTTCATACTGATGCTTTTTCTCTGGTTTCTATTAGAGTGCTGTTAGAGTGATGGCAAAAGATCTCATTCGGACCCGCCATCAAATTGCAAAGTTTTATGTGTTAGTTTTATGGCGTGTCGTTGCGTGTTCAGGTATTTATTCTTATTTCAGGTACATTTGAAGAACAAAGAGTGGAGAAGTACAAATACAAGCTAGACATGGGCTGTTTTAGGCTGACTTTAGAACTTTGACAATGTCTTATTCAACCTGAAAAACTTCCGTTACATCTTCAGTTGCCTTGGCATAGGATTGGGAGGTAAACGTCCTTAGGGTTGTAGAATGGGAATGTAATTTTTAATCGATTTTCATGAATAGGAAGAAGTAAGTGATTTCAGTAACATGGACATCTTCTTTTAGGCTTACTTTGTTGGTTCCAATGCATCTTGGGCACTGTTTCCATATTGTGCAGCAGTTTAATAAAACTTTTAAAATCATCTGACTACATTTTCTGGCACTGAAACATATTTGCGAACCTTTACAGCAACGTTTCTCCCAGCAAAGACTTCTTATCTTTTGTTCTAAACGAAACAGTAACTCAATATGCACATTTACGTGGTGCACAGAGTTTCATAAAATTATGTAAATAAAGTGATCGGGAGGTCCTGTTAAAAAGTGACTTTGTTCATTGTGTTGTTTATCTTAGGATCATATGGTTGGACCTCTGCATCTATGTTAGCATTGAACGCCACTAGCTTCTATTTGATGTGCATGACGAATATAGTAGACCTGAGGAGTCCTAACTTCTAAAGGTGTGCTTTATGTAGACTCTAAAATCCACCCAAGCAATGGCTGATGCAATGAAGGGTGTTACAAAAGCAATGGGCCAAATGAATAGGCAGTTAAATCTACCAGCACTGCAGAAAATCATGCAAGAGTTTGCAAAACAGAATGAGAGAATGGAAATGACAACCGAAGTTATGGAAGATGCCATTGATGATGCTTTGGAAGGTGACGAAGAAGAGGAAGAAACTGATGAGCTGGTCAACCAAGTTCTTGATGAAATTGGGATTGATCTTGATCAACAGGTATATTTTGTTATTTGCCATGAGGGTTATTTTGAGGTTATAACTTTCTGTTCATATCATTGTGATTCGTATGCAGCTGGTCCATGCCCCTGCAAATAAGGCTGCAGCGCCAGCAGAATCAGAAAGCGCTAGAGTTGCACAAGCAACAGGTGCCTCAGGAGATGATTCCGGAATTGATAGTGATCTCCAAGCTCGTCTTGATAACCTTAGGAAGCTTTGAGTGCTTTTTAAAATCGATAGAAAGTTCCACAACAAGAACTGCCTTGTCAAATTAAAGCCTTTAATATTGTTTATATAGTAATTATTATTGCATATGGGTCACCAAAAAAGTGGGATGATGCCAGTAAAGTATTGGGTGGTTCACATGGAGAAGAGAAGGCCCTGCGCCGAGTTCTAGTGGAGTCAGCACTGATAAAAAAAAAATCAGCGCTGTATCAGCTACGCAAATTGGACCTTGCGAGGGCTGATTTTCCAAAACGGGGCAGAAATTTTTTGCCCCCAAGTTCAGCAGCTTTTAAGCCAGCTCTTTGCACTTCGTCCAAACCCAACATATGAAGGATTTGTATTTTAAAAAACCTTCAAACTTATGCTACCTGACAGCTGTCTAGACATGAAAACGAGTAAATATTTATCTTGATCAACATTACATTTTCCTAGTGATGGAATTTTGTGAGCGGCATTGCTACTAGAAAATTTGTGCTCCATTTTTGCAATGAAATTTCTTATTTTTGTTTGCTTGATCCAGTTCTATCACAAGAAATCTAATTTAGCAAAAAACTCGTGCCGCAAGGAAGCAATCTGAGAAATGATTTAATGCCCTTGTGAAACCAGCCTTCATCGTTTTTGCGATTTTTGTATGACTGCAATTTATCCAAGACAGTCAACACGTTTCTATTTCTTAAAACCACCAAAGTTTAGTGGGATTAGGATCTTTAAGCCATGCTTTATAATTTGACAAATGAGCCCGATGGAAATAAAAACCAAATAAAAATACTAGAGACATTGAAGTTTAGTTGGTTGGTTCACTTTGATTGATTGAGGATATGCAATGTAAAGCCAAATGAGAGCTTCACCTACAATCCAATACATTCCCGTGTATGCTATATGACTCACATTTGTTTTGGCTGATCTAACGAGATTCCAAATTTCTATGATGGCAACTAGAGCCGTTTCTTGGGGAAAGAGACTGCACTGAATAGGTTACTGCCCAATGCTAGAATTTCTACTTTTGATGCTGCATGCATTCTTTTTATGCTCTGCTCTTAGAATTCTCAAATTCCAATTCTTTTGCAGCTTTGTATGTTCTGTAAAAATGCTTCTCCCTACCAGCCCTAGACACTCTTCAGCTTATGCAGAGGATAGATAATAGATTTGGTATTTGGTCACTTGGTAGTTGATAATTATATGCAATCTCAATGCAGCCTCAAAGCCATTCGAAGTTGCTACTTTGTAATTGAAATTTGGTTTATGGTAATCGTGTACACTTGGACAGTTGATAATTGTATATAATGCCGACAGTTGATAATTGTATAGTGCCAACATACAAAACTAAGTGCCACTTCTTTGTAGAAATTTGTCATCATGCTTTGAAAATGATTTTTTGAGAAGGGATAATTTTTCGTGGGAATTTGCAACAAACTTCTAAGCAAATACTCCATTTTAGACAATACTCTAAAAAACGAGGGACATAACATGTACGTTACAAATCATTTACCTTACCAATTAAGTAGAATTAAAAGTAAGTCAGAATGGGTTTTCTAGGCCCAAAGCTTATCGCTCTCCGAATGCAAATGCATTCTCAGTGCCCAGTGCATTTCATCATTCTTAATAACAGTAAAATTAATGCCAAGACACTATGCAACAATGAAACTCCAAGCAGTATTCACTTGTTATTTAGAACAAAAAAAAAAGGGCCAAGAATATCAGGAAGGAAAATAGCAACAGCTTAGAGAACAAAAAGCATGTCCCGAAACAGCGAAACTCATCAGAAATGTCCTCCGACAAGCTTTAGGTTTCGAGAAGAACTGATTTCAGAGTAGGATCTGTCAATAACACTATAAAACAGATGTTTTGAAAAGGTTTATCTACTCTGTAAAAAAAAAAAAATCATCACAAACAGAGATATAGAGGCGTGCGTAACTCTAAAGCAACAAGTAGCTTAGAGCTTTAAACGCCACAGATGGATATGTGGAGCATTCAACGAACAGGCTGCCAAAAGAGGCAGGCGCTTCACCGGACTGAGTACTCCTAACACATCATATTCCTGCCCAACCTAATTTATCTTAGATGATAATGGAATACCAGCCGTCGATTTTAGGGCAAACGATTTTGCTCATTTTAGGGCAACCATGTTTGTTTTGTTTATGTATTAGATAATTTCCGGCGGGAGGGATTCCGCCAGAAAACTTTCTCGGTGGAGCCACATCAGGTTGCTCTGCCCAACCTAATTTATCTTAGATGATAATGGAATATCAGCCATCGATTTTTGGGCAAACGATTTTGCTCATTTTAGGGCAACTATGTTTGCTTTGTTTATTGGGTGGTTCACATGGAGAAGAGAAGGCCCTGCACTTAGTTCTAGCGGAGTGGACACCGATAAACAAGGTGCTACACACGAGGGGTTGACCTCCAGTGGCCCAAGAGTGTATTTTCATGGGTTCTGTTTCGTTCTTTTGAGTTGGGTCTTGTTTGTTTTGTGTGGACTGAGAGTGTATTTTCATGGGTTCTGTTTCGTTCTTTTGAGTTGGGTCTTGTTTGTTTTGTGTGGAGCCCTATAAATGCTATGAATGCAGATTGTCAATTTCTTAGTCCAAGAAGGCGCTCATTGTTTATTTGGACTCGAACTTATGACATGACCTATCCCTATATATGCTCCTATCACGTTATTGGTGCATAAGGATCGTGTTGTGAAGTATGCAAGTGGAAACTAAGGATGGGGTGTCCATGCTTAATGAGTGTTGTTTATAATGTTGTCTCCAACAATACCATATTGTAGAATAGCAAATAATATCATAAATTGATGGTGGTTGGCATGGGCTCTGAATATGTTTGTCATTCTCGAGCAAACATACAGTTCTAAGCATAAATTAGGATCCTAAACTACTGTCAAACTTTCGTATATTTGTGGCTTTGTTTGCTTATCTTATTTTGCATATTTAAGCCAAGAGTGACCATAGCAGGTAAATCGGTTGTTCCCATTATGCAACGTATCTCATTACGCCAGTTGTATAAGGCTATCAAGAAGTCTCAGATTATTGGCATGGTTCGAATTGCCTCAGTAGAAGCCAAGTCCAAACAAGACGAAGTACTTGACACCTTGCCTCCAGCAATAGCAGTTGTTCTTCGGGAGTACCAAGATCTTTTTCCTGAAGAAATTCACCCACTGCCATCATTTAGAGGCATAGAATGTGAGATTACCTTGGAACTGAGTACCAAGCCCACTAGTAAGGCTCCATATCGAATGAGTACTCCTGAATTAATAGAGCTTAAGAAGCAGTTGCAAGAGCTCCTCAAATTAGGCTTCATTCGACCTAGTGTATCGCCATTTAGCGCCACGATACTCTTCGTCAAGAAGAAGAATGGCACTTTGAGAATGTGCATCGATTACTGACAATTGAATAAGCATACTAAGCATCGGTATGCTTTAACGCGTGCCGACGATCTGATGGATCAGTTGCAAACGGCTAAGTATTTTACGAAAATTGACCTTCGCTCGGGATATCACCAGATACGAATCAAGGAGGATGACATTCACAAGTCTGCCTTCCGGACACGCTATGGGCATTATGAGTTCACTGTGATGCCATTCGACTTGACTAATGCCCCGGCCACCTTCATGAGGCTGATTAATGATGTCTTCCGTGAATATCTTGATGATTTTGTCATCATAATCTTTGATGATATCCTCATATATAGTAAGACCTTAGAGGACCATGAGCGGCATCTTCGGTTGGCCTTATAGAAGCTGAGGCGCCACCAACTCTATGCCAAGTTCTCCAAGTGTCGGTTTGCAACCACCAAGGTTGATTACCTGGGACATATTGTATCTGCGGACGAAGGGATAGCCACAGATCCAGCTAAGATTGAGGCAGTAAAGGATTGGCCAATTCCAACCAATGTGTCTGAGGTTCGCAGCTTTCTAGGCTTGGCCGATTATTACCGCAAGTTTGTCAAAGACTTTGCCAAGTTCGTCGCGCCTTTAACGGACCTAACCAAGTATGAAAAGGTTAGGGATTGGATGGCACATTGGAAAGACAATGTTCAAGCTAGATTCCAGTCATTGAAGGATGCTTTGACAACGGCCCCCAGTTCTCACCTTGCCAGATCCTCAGAAGGATAAGTGGGTTGCCACAGATGCTAGTAAAATAGCTACCGGTGGCGTGTTAATGCAAGAGGGTCGGGTTATCGCGTATGATTCTAGGAAGATGAATGATGTGGAACAACGATACCCCACACATGACCAGGAATTGCTTGCTGTCATGCGTGCCTTGCACATTTAGTGGCATTATTTACTTGGGAGGCGATTCCAATTGGATACTGATCACCAAAGCCTCCAATACATTTTCACGCAAGCTTACCTCAATTTGAGACAAAGACATTGGATGGAATTCCTCGAGGAGTATGATTTTGAGGTTATCTATAAGCCGGGCAAGCACAATGTTGTTGCAAACGCGCTCTTCCGACATCCATTGGTCACTCGAACGCATTGTAATGCCATATCCACACTTTCTAACGAGTTTGGCAAGCAGATACAGCAAACTCTTTCCATGGACCCAGAATTCCAGGAAATATGGCAGAGTGTATCGAAGGAAGCCAGAACAGACAAGGAAAGGGAGGCTTTCCGCCATTATAAAAAGCAAGCTAGACTCCTTTATTATAAAGATAAGTTTTGTGTTCCCGAGACATCCGGAGTTCGTAAGCTCATTCTCCATGATACACATAACAGTCCTATAGCGGGGCATGCAGGATTTATGAAGACATATTTCAAGATCCGCTCCAGCTATTTTTGGCCAGGCATGAAGACGCGCATTGCTAGATACATTAAGCAATGTCAGATCTGTCAGCAAACAAAGGCTGAGCAAATGCGTATTCCAGGGGAACTGCAACCCCTAGATGTCCCCAATGCAAAATGGAAAGTTATTACCATGGATTTTATCGTGGGGCTTCCACGCACCTTAAGGGGTTTTGATGCCTTAATGGTGGTGGTCAACAAACTTTCTAAGATAGCACACTTTCTGCCATGTCGTACCACGGGCAATGCATTGGACATCGCCTTGTTGTTTACCAAGGAGGTATTTCGTCTCCATTATATCGGACCGGGATCCTAAGTTTGTTAGTGCATTCTGGAAAGATTTCTTCAGCACTATTCAAACTAAGCTTGCCATGAGCACAGCTTATCATCCGCAAACAGATGGTCAAACAGAGCGTACCAATCGCATAATTGAAGATATGCTACGTAATTACATCTGGAACAAGCAATCTTAATGGGCAGATTATATCCATTTGGTAAAATTTGGCTATAACAGTACTAAACAGGAGTCCTCAAGGATGTCTCCTTTTATGATAAATTATGGCTATCAATGCCTCACTCCGGACACGTGGCATAATCCAGTTTCCAAGGTGGAAGTTTCTCAGCAGCTGCTTACAGATATGCAAGCACTTGTAGAAGAAGTAAGAGCATACTTGCTAGCTGCAAGAGCTCGGCAAAAGAGTCTTGCCGATCGAGATTGGACGCCGCGAGAATTTCAGGTCGGTGATTCGGTTTGGCTAAAGATCAAGGTGAAGCAAGCCAAACTTAAGATTGGCAATTGTAAGAAGCTTGCACCTAGATGGGCGGGTCCTTTTCACATAACCGAAAGGATAGGTTCTCAGGCCTACCGATTGGATTTACTCGCACATTTAAAGATCCATAAAGTTTTCCACATAAGTCTTCTCAAGAAGCATAATCTTGATCCAGAAGAGGTTCTTGACACACCAACACTTCTGGAGATGACCGAGGATCAGTTGGAGATTGTGCCTGAAGCTCTGCTTGATCGTGTGTATCAGCAAACCCGTCGAACTCAAATTTTGCAATACTTGGTTAAGTGGAAACACTTACCCACAGAAGACGCAACATGGGTTCTTAAAGCAGATTTGGATAAGACTTACCCGGACTTTATGAAAGAATGCCAGGGTCAAACCATTCAAGATGCGATCAACTCCAACCCTAACGGTACGCATTGTATTATGGGTCCGACATGGGTCATATGAGAGAGATCCGATAGGGATCATTCTAGGGGTTGGGTTACATGCATCTTAGGTGAGGCACTGGGCATCTAGGCATTCATGATAGGACGCATTCGTCCCCGGCTATAATGGGAATATGGCCATTCCTTATGCCAAGACGACATGCAAGCCTTAGGCATGATAGGATTCTTGCATTCATATTTTTCTTTTCCCTTAAGGGGGTGGTCCCTTCAACCACACTACTTAAATTAATTTTGTAAACACTGATGTACTTTACTTCTGCAGGCCAGTAGGGCATACTGATAGACTGCAGAAGAAGCTAGGCCTCAACCTGGAGGCCAATTCTTGTCTTTGAAATTTTATGTTATGAGTAAACTCTTGAGTATTACTGTTCTTACTACTTATGTTTGTTAAAGGACTTCTGTCCTATCACCTCGATATGTAATCTTCTATTCACTTTAATAAGTAAGAGTTACCTTTTCTATATGTAATCTCCACTAACTCTAATACTGAGGACATCATTAATCCAAGGGGGGGAGAATGTGACATTTCAGGTATTTATACGGTATAAGTATGCATACCATGACACGTCACCAACGTGTAACTAACCTGTAACTAGGCCCTAGGGGTCGATTGGGGTTATCTAAAATGGATTTTGTTAGCTATGCTAATAAAATTAATGGATAATTATGGATTTTATTAGCATAATTAACCTAATTATGCTAATTAGGGCATAATTAGTTAAATGTCACCAATAAGGAAGTGCCACCTGGCCCAAATCGATTGGCCAAGTGGGACTTGCTATTTTGGGTGGAATTCCTTACAAATCTCAAGTATGGGGTGGCATGACAATATGTTCATGTGATTTCTTGCTTACTCCACTAAACTCTTCTAATCGTCTTTTAAACATATCTATTACTAATTTTTGAATATGTATCTAAGATAACTTAAGGTATGCATTGTAGTTGTGATTCTTTTTTCAACGCCTTGCGAATTAGTTCAATGAATTATTTATAATAGGTTATACAGAAAACCTTTTTGCGCTATAGATATGCAATGCTGGTTTGGTGCTATGTTCCATGCCATAAATATTTTATGGATTCGCATCTTGTCTCGGCCCGTTTTGATATCTCATATTCATGCAAGCATGCCACTTTGCATGCTATTGCGGGACAAGTACTTTTTTGTTTTGTCACTAATATTATCCAAATGCACAAAGAAACAATTTTATAAGATGATATATTGAATGCTTTGTGTTTGGGAAATTTCCCTAAATAACACTTTCATTATGCTAACGCAGAACCAAACGTTCCACAAAAAGTAATGTTGTCAACATAATCGATAATAATTGAACCTATATCATTAAAAGGGCCAATGTCATGCGTCATTTTTGCTATATGTTGGTTATTCTAAATGTTTGTGAATTTGACCAATTATTTTTTAACACAGACAAAGAAGCTTAACTACCTCCTGTAGGTATACACAATTCCACGCATCAAATGCACACATTTGTACATGAAATGCTTTTCAAAATTAGCTTGAATATGGACATGTATAACAATGACATTTTTGTATTGATTTTCAATTCCTCAGCCTATTACGAAGTACATATTCTATGTGAATAACAGCATCGCTAAAACATGATCCTTGTAAGATATACATTTTATTGATTTTTAAGCTTATGCCCGAGGAAAAGCCCAACAACGCTGGGCACTTTTTCTAGTATAGAATATAATGCATTGCCTTTACTCTATGGAAATAGTAGCATTGGAGGTGGTAACAAGGAACATCTTACTGTTAGTATTAGAGGCCCAAATGGGTTTGTTATTAGGTTTATAAACTACTGCATTACCATCGTTCTGCATCATAAGGTAACAATTATTACCAGAACCTTTGGTGTTACTGGACCAGAGAGCACGCTTATTACCATCATAGAGCACAAGATTGCCATCTGTTTCCATAATAATCCAGCAATTGGATTCAGCTAGATAAGTGTTAGAGGCCCAAATGGCTTTTCTAGAATGGTAGAGTACAAAGTTGCAGTCAGACTGCATGATGAGATTATAGTCACCATTTTGGGAACTAATTTCTTGGCCATGGTAGAGGGCATGGTTGGACTTGAGGCGATTGGGCAAGCTGTATGGCAATTGGCCAACCACGTTACCTGGAGGGTCATAGCTACAGATAATGTAAATGGTCTTAGGAGCATTGTTGCAAGTGAACTTGTCACAACCAAGGTAGAGGGAGTTAGCCCACATAACTTGTGTGTAGTGACCACAAGCTTTATCACCATCGCAAGAGTTACTATCATAATGATAATACCTTTCCTCATCCACCCAATTGTTTACTGCCATTTTAGGACTATAATCAGCCCCCATTCCCCAAAATAAATTCTCGCCATATGGCCCTCCTGAATGCTTCAAAATGCCATTTTTGCAGTTTTCTCTTTGTTGTTGCGCATATGAGCTTGCATAGTTGGCCAAATTGTCATTCCATTGCATTCCTCCTATTCCCAACGCTGCTCTTGCAACATTGTGTGCATTTAGAAAATCATACTTGTCATCTGATTGTGCAACTACAATTATAAAAAGACATATGATGCACAATGTTGAACTGTGATGCCTAGACATTTTCTGAGTTGGTTGTGTGAGGCTTATTGTAATGTTCTTATAGCTTAGAGTAGAATCATTTGACAGGACATTAATCTTATCATCTCAATGTCAACCATGTAGCACAATTGCTTTGTAAACTCTTTGCCTTTCGATGAATAAAAAAATACTTCAAAGTTAAAGAAAGGAAAACGTGCATTCCTCTAAGGACACAATTCTAGGACGAATTCTTTGACTAAAGCCATCTTGGTTTAGTCGGGAGATAACGCCAAGATGTCATAATAAGTGGGTTTCAGATTTTTATGGAGGGAATATGCCAAGAATATACATTGAATAGATGCTCAATCTTGACCATCATCCAACATTATTTCTTCAAACACGGTATTCTTCCTCAAATCGATCAATCTTTTTAGCCGAAAGCCAACACAAAGCAAAACAACTTGCTTATATCTTATCGTAAAGATGATAACATTTGGTGGTGCATCTGTCCAAAGTGGCAAAAGGCACAGAAGTTAAGGCATTCAACTTCAAATACAATTATAACTCAAACAACTCATCCATATCCATATTTGTTGCTATAAAATGCACACCGTCACATGAAACAGAGCAGATAACAGCATTGAACGTAGAGTGATGGCAAAATATGGGGTGCTGGTGGGATCGGTGGTACTAGCATTGTTAATGTTAGGGCAAGGTAGGGGTGATGGAGATCAAACAAAATGTGGATCTGGGGAGTGATAATTTGGGTGTTTTAGATGTGTAAATAGAAGTGATTTGATTATGAATGTGTGATTTATTTGCAGGAGCAAAGGCGACGGTGTTTACAGTGAAGAACAACTGCAACAGCGGGCTATGGATCGACATAAGCAGCGGGATAGGGGGATTTTGGCTAGAAAGAGGGCAACAAAGGGACGTAGGAATGCCAAACGGGTAGTGGAGGGCGCCCGTATATCGAGTCCGGGATCCGGTGTTTCCGGACATTTTTGCCCCTGGTGTTTCTGGACATCCAGAAACACCCCATGCATGCCCATCCGCCAGTCCATGCATGCATCGATGCCCAGGACGCCCGAGGATCCATGCATCCCGGCCATCTTCAACCACGCAACTGAACCGCACGGTTTTTTGTCCAGAAACACCACTGATATTTTTGAAGGCAGTTGGAGAGTTGGACGTGACACTTTTTTTGACTTGTAACTGTGGCAGTGTCCCCTGTACTTGTTTGTACAGGTGCATTTAATGAATCTGGTGGTGGTATTTCCATCCCAAGGTTGGTGGGGTGTTTCCGGCCCAATTCAAACGGAATTGGGGATCTTTTTCGTTACCACGTAAACCCGTCCCGGCCCCCGCTCGAAGATCCATTGGAGCTGGGTTCGGGCTGCATAGAGGCAAGAGGATAATGGCGCGAGGTAGAACAGGTAAAGGTTATATAGAGGTTGACATTGGGTTTAGTTTTAGCAAATTGTGGCAAATCTTTGTAACTTAGTAATTTTGTCTTCCGGACTCTTTTGCATCTCCGGTTCAAGATCCCCCATCGGGTGTATTTTTGAGACCGCAATTGCAATGGGAGATAGAGCAAAGATTGTTGTGCAAGTAACCTACCGGACAGCAAACTATTCCAGGTGCATGCATGCTATATCCCCACAAGCGTGGTGCAAGATTTCGTGGAAGGGGAGCGAGAATTTGCGTGGTGCAACACCAACTTCGTGAAGCGTGGATCTCGGGGTAGAGAAGAGGGATGCCAAGAAAAGAGTCGACCAAAATGCTCACCTTAAAATAACCAAGTAAGTGAATTGATTTGTCATTCAGTTTCATTTGGATTTATGGAATTTCAACTGAAGTGAACCGGGAACTGTTATTTCTCAGCTGTAACTTAGCTAACTGAACAACTATTTCTCAATTGTAGCTACTGGTGCAGCTATGGCCCTGAAGATTATCGTGAACGTTCTTGGGAGGTCAAAGATAAAACAACCCGAGCTCTAATTGCTGAAGAAAAGAAGAAGAATCCTTCCTACTCAAGGAGACAGAGAAGAGGAATGAGTATTAGGCGAGGTTGCAGGTGCCACTTTCAGGTGAAGCAGTTGTATTTGAGGCCTGATATATGTAAAATTACATACTACGAGATGAGACACATTGATAATCAAGAGAAAGTCTGCCATGGAATTGAGGATCCCCAATGCGCTGAACAAGAACAAGGCATGATGTAGCTCCATGGCTCTCAAAGGGTAAGAAGGCTTGGGCCTACCAACATTTGCTTCATAACCACACTCCCCAAGAGGTCTTCCGTCAACACGAGGAACAATGGGAGATAGAAAAGAGGATGGATTCCAATGCCCCCAAGAACAGAGATGCATTCTTAGCCATGGATGATTTATATAATTTGTCCCGCAAGCTGGCTGCTGACACGTGGATGCTGCACAAGAATGTGGCCACAAGTGTTGGGATGTGGGTTGATTTACATCCAGAATATGTGTTCATATATCGGGGGAGTCCCTTTCACATTGGGCATCATCACACCGTTCCAAATGAAGATCCTGTTAGAGCATGGAAGGGGGAATGCTGTAGCTTTAGATTCAACCTTCAAACCAATGACCACTGCTACGGCCTTTATACCTTGCTAGTTTATGACACGCATGGAAATGGTGTCCCTGTTGCTTGGGTTCTATCCTCTAGTGCCACCGAGGAGGACATCCATCCTTGGCTGATTGCAATGAAGAAGCGCATACATAGGGAAGACCCAACTTGGGAACCCTGCATGCTTCATTGTAGATGATGCACAGGCTGAAATCAATGCCTTGAAAGATGTTTGGCCCCAAACCAAAATTCAGTTGTGTATTTGGCATGTTCGAAGAAACTGGATGAAGTTGCTTTTAAAGCACGTGAAGAACAAGAAGGTGAGGGGGGAAATGTTTAAGGAACTCGGTCATATTATGTATGCCACTAAAGTAGATATTGACCCAAGAAGGACTAGTGATTATGTGGAAGCATGCACCAAAGAGGCCAAGAAGTTGTTGGATGAATTCAAGGAAAAGTACAAGATGTGGAAGAGGGTTGTGAGGTATATGAACCGAGTTTGGACCAATAACATCACACATTGGATAATTGCCACAAGGATGTATCCACATGCTAACCAAGAGACTAATCTTTGGTATAGAGTCCTACCATTCGCACATGAAGAGGAGATTAGGGGTATCCAAGCATGCCTTGAGAGGAAGGAGAATAGATTGGCTCATTTACATGCTTACAGGTGTATTACAAACTCACTTGTCCTTTGATAGGTTCATGAAGGAGTCGTGTTTTAAAACCAACAAGAGGCAGAGCACATAGTTGAAACCGCCATCATAGGTGCTCGAGAAATTCAGATGTAGTTTGTTAGATGGTGAACTTCAAGGAGGGGAGAGCCGAGGTGTGGAGTCAAAACATGGACAACTGGGATGATAACCGAGAGGCTTTGCCTTACTTAGTGGATGTTGCACATGAACATTGGTCATCATGTGATTGTCCATGGGGTATGAAAGGGAATATGTGCAAACATCAAGTCAAGGTGATCAGGATGATGTCCAAGTACAAAGAGGAAGACATTCTAAGGTTTTGTGGTACTCTACATGGTTCTCGGTCGGGCGGGCTGTCCAATCTAAGGTCCTTTGCCGAGGCATATGATGACACCATGCCTTTTGGGAAGAGGGGCCATGCAGGAGTTGCATCCGATGATGAAGAATTGGATTGTAAAATTGGGGCTGGTTTGAGTGAAAACCCCAAGGTGTTAGAGAGCATAGAGGAGACAATGGCGGGGTCTCAAGGAGACCATTGCTAGGAGCCCCTGTGTATGGAATCAAGCTAGGTTCCTTTTAGCTGAACTTAGCAATAAGTCGGGCAAGGCTAAGTGAAAGTAGAAATGTCAATTTCATGGCACCGAGTCTATCCATGGTACAAGACTTCAATGGGAACACCATTGCTAGACCAGTACCTTTCGTGGAGAGCCACAAGAAGAGGAAGAAGAGGAGTTCACATAGCGTTTTCTCGAAGGAATGCGAAGATCATATCACACGATGTGAAGGTATTGCAATAATTCTAACACTCTCTTTGAAATTATTTCCTCTACTTGCGGATAGTAATGTTAAGTGGTAAATGCCATGTTGCTCTTAGGTGATGGTGGAGGCAATGCCAAGGAGGTCCGATCATGGATCCGCAGATTAGCATAAAGGGGTACATTGCTTGAATATTGCGCTATTAAGATCATTAGTCATACGTGTGCTCCATCTTTTGATGACTTCTGATAATTTGAAAGATACTGTAGTTACTCCTTTCGGATACATATGGATACATATGGATTTTCAATCCAATCTTGCTGTTAAGTAATCTTGCTGTTAAGTAACTTATGTTAAGTAACCATGCTTATGTCCAGAAACACCAAGACTTGGCCAGAAACACCATTGGCTAGGCCAGAAACACCAATGACTCGGCCAGAAACACCACCCTTTTGGCCAGAAACACCACTGGCTTGCCCTGAAACACCACTCCTTTGGCCAGAAACACCACTCAATTGGCCGGAAACACCGCGGCTTCTCAATGTGCTCACAACACTTGCCCAGAAACACCACTCAATTGGCCAGAAACACCACTCAATTTGGCAAGAAACACCATATGCCCGCCGTAAACACCACCCATATGGCGGAAACACCACTCAAATTGGCCGGAAACACCACCAAAATGGCGAAACACCACCCAAATGGCCAGAAACACCACTACCTTCAACAACCCTTCAATGTTTTGCTTGTTGTACTCTTGTGGCCAGAAACACCAAGGATGTGGCACTCATATTTCTACAAGGGGTTGCACTCACTTGTTGAAAGTTGCAATTCAAGGTTTTAGATATTGTATTGGAACCACTCTTCTCAATGTTTTAGATATTGTATTCCATTTACAGGTCTCAATGTTCTATATATTGTATATTGTACCCCATTGGCCAGAAACACCTCTCAAGTTGGCCAGAAACACCATATGCCTGGCCAGAAACACCACTCAATTGACCAGAAACACCACTGAAATTGGCCGTAAACACCACCTAAATGGCGAATACCACTACCTTAAACACCACTCAGTGTTTTACATGTTGTAGTCTTGTGGCCAGAAACACCAAGGATGTGGCTTGAAACACCTCTTTTCTGGCCAGAAACACCACTAACTTGGCCAGAAACACCACCTAAAAGGCCAGAAACACCAAGAATATGGCCTGAAACACCACTAACGGCGGTAAACACCAAGATGTCTCGCAAAAATAGCAGGTATTTCTGGTCATATACTTGGTGTTTCTGGTCAAAGAGACACCATCCATAACAGTTGCAGATAACATAGTTATGCAATAACTTATGCTGTAAATCATGGAATAACTACAAAATCTGCTACCATGTTCCAGCCAATCAAGAGTTTAGAAGCCAACACTGTTCAAGAGTTTAAAAGCAAAAGAAAAACGTAACATTTCTTAGATTGTCTTGGGTGGCTTTTTGGCCCATTGACTACACCTTCATGCTATGCCCAACATCTTTGCTAAATGTGTCTCTCGCTGGTTTGCCACATCGATCTTGTCAAACGGGTCCTTAGTCACCGCATTTCAGCTTGTTAGTGTGATTGCACAAGAGTATCTTCACACAACCAATACCCTCACCTCGACAAACCGGCGAAATGGAAATCCTTGAGAATGAAATCTCGTGATAAAGCACCTTGCATACAAGTAATGTGTACACTCCACGATTCCGAAACCATTTTCTTTCTTTGTGGACGCGATTTCAATTGCTTGAATGTCACCATTTCTCGTAAAAAGAGCTACCCCAACTAGCATGCACTTCCTTGAGCAACCTGCTGACCATCTCATGCTAGTGAGAGATGAATTTAAAAACCAACAAATAGTATTGCATGCAAACAACTTACTCGACTACTTCTCGGGCCACATCGGTGAGAATGATATCTCATCATAGAATCAAAAATGACAAAGGGTGGTGTGGCACTCCAAGTGACTTACATATTTCCCAATCAGCACAATGCAGGTAAAGGCTCCAATGGTGGCTGCGATATTTTAAATGTAAATAAATGGACGAGTATTTTAAACGTAAATAAATGTCATCATGCCAAAAATAACTTACCTTCTTACCACGGGCAACCAGTAGAAGAGAGATGGTTCTCGAGGTCTAGGAGGAATAATCTTCCTCCAAATTGACTCTCTCTTATTCATGTAGAGGTCTACCAGTCCAGGATGAAAAAACACATGACTTCGTCTCTGGTGGACTGGTATGGTATGAGAGACAACCCTGCACAAGAATTTTGAATTCAAAAAAGATGCACAATCAGACTCTATAAAAGGGAAGACACTTACATCAAGTAGGCACCCACGCATTGCTCATTCAGCCAAGACAAGCCAACCTTCTCAGGATTATCCGAACCAGGATGCTCAAAGGAAATGGCTTCTGATTGACGTATCACAAATTCACCTTTGCCATCTTTTACAGTAGCCCAAAGTGGGCTCCTAAGATGCACGGGCCACTGAGCATCGTATGAAAGAATTGGATTGGCCTTGGGGGCTTTCCCTTTCTTCTTTTTGTTAACCCATTCCAAGGTAGTGAGGTCATCAAGATGCATGAAGAATTCAAAATCCAAAATAAAATCCTCGGTCATAGTTACCATTGTTCTCTTGATCAGGTCTGTCTCCCCATCATCTACCACATCCAAGTAAGTAGACATCTGGTGCACGGGAGAAGCTGCAGCAGCACTCAAAGGGGTACCCAAAGAAGTTTCGGCCCCAATCCTCAGCTTTGGTTTCTGTGGAGCTTTAAAATTGAAGCCAGCAACTATGGATTTTGTTAGCAATGTAACTGGTGTGGATGGAGATTTGGGGACACTAGAGCTGCCCTCAAACCTGCCACAATAAAGAAGCCGTGTCTGCAGCCCCAGCTTGCATGTCTCCAAATTCCCAACTTCGGTCCACAGAATCCAGACCATAATTGTGTGCTATGTACCTCTCATACTGAGCTATTTTTTTCTCTTTCATTGCCTCCCATTCCATCCTCCTCGAAGCTACATACCTCTCGGCAAAGATAAGGCGCCAAAGTGTTCTCTTTCTCTCCCCATCTTCAATATTCGGAGCATAGCCGGCCAAAGCACCCATAGCTAGATCTTTGCATCTCTTTAAAAACACAGACAGATTTAACTTATACTTATATTCGGATCAAGGGCTCGCCATAAAAGCATCTTTGGGAGAAATCTCGCCCTTCCCTTCTTTTTACGCTTGGTAATAGCCAACCTCTTTCGCCCATTGGAGCACCACCGCACAACCACATGCAATCCGTGCTCCTTTGCCAAGTGATCTTGCGACCTTTGCTTCTTAATCAAGACCAAACACAAACCTTGAAATAAACAAACATGCCTATTTTTCTTATTCTTTTGTAATAATGCTGCGTTCCCAAAGCCGCTTCATCGATCTCGGAATCCTCCTCACGAGTAGCGGCAACTACCTTGGCATCTGAGGTGCACCACAGCGGTGGGCTTTCCTTATCGTCCTTTTATGCTTCTTGATCTCTCTCAAAGACTTTGTTTGAATAGCATCCGGCTGCTGCCAGTTTTGTTTTTCTAAGGCCACGGCTCTCATTTTGCTGACAAAAGTTGCTCACGGAGATGGCTCTCGCTGACCACGCTCCCTCGGCTGAGCCCGCTCCCTCGACTGGCCCTGCTTCCTCCGAGCTAGCTTCCCCGGAGCTGTAATACCAGTCCGAGCTCTCATCAGAGCTCGCGTTTTCTTCCTCCGAGCTGTCGTTGGGGCAGCCCCATCTCGGCGTATTGGCGTCGCTGGCATGAGCCCGGCCGCCATAGCCTGCTTAAACGAACCCGCCACCGCCTGCTTTTTTGGGACTGCTTTAAACGAACTGCGTAAACGAACCTGTTTTTTCGGATGTGCTTTTGGTTGGGTCTGTGCCCTGTTTTTTGGGAAGTATTTTTGGACATGTGCTTTTCGTTTCGACCAAGATACTTTTCTGACAGGAACATTCTATTTCGAACCATTAGATTTGCCCTGTAATTTAAAAATCTTGTGATGATTGATGTCGTGCCATTGACACTGATGTTTAAAGAATATTTAGTTTCGACCCACTTCAAGTGCATTTAATACTAGTACTTCCTTCCGAACAAAATTACCCATGGTTATGGTTAGAAACACCGAGCCAGAAACACCATAATGTTGGCTAGAAACACCTTACCCTTAGTCGACACATTATGAAATCATCATTTCCATTTTAGATTTGAAAATATTCTATACATTTTCAGGTTGCCACTTTCAGGTGAAGCAGTTGTATTTGAGGCCTGATATATGTAAAATTACATACTACGAGATGAGACACATTGATAATCAAGAGAAAGTCTGCCATGGAATTAAGGATCCCCAATGCGCAAGAACAAGTCATGATGTAGCTCCATGGCTCTCAAAGGGTAAGAAGACTTGGGCCTACCAACATTTGCTTCATAACCACACTCCCCAAGAGGTCTTCCGTCAACACGAGGAACAATGGGAGATAGAAAAGAGGATGGATTCCAATGCCCCCAAGAACAGAGATGCATTCTTAGCCATGGATGATTTATATAATTTGTCCCGCAAGCTGGCTGCTGACACATGGATGCTGCACAAGAATGTGGCCACAAGTGTTAGGATGTGGGTTGATTTACATCCAGAATATGTGTTCATGTATCAGGAGGGAGTCCCTTTCACATTGGCATCATCACACCGTTCCAAATGAAGATCCTGTTAGAGCATGGAAGGGGGAATGCTGTAGCTTTAGATTCAACCTTCAAGACCAATGACCACTGCTACGGCCTTTATACCTTGCTAGTTTATGACACGCATGGAAATGGTGTCCCTGTTGCTTGGGTTCTATCCTCTAGTGCCACCGAGGAGGACATCCATCCTTGGCTGATTGCAATGAAGAACTGCATACATAGGGAAGACCCCAACTTGGGAACCTGCATGCTTCATTGTAGATGATGCACATGCTGAAATCAATGCCTTGAAAGATGTTTGGCCCGAAACCAAAATTCAGTTGTGTATTTGGCATGTTCGAAGAAACTGGATGAAGTTGCTTTTAAAGCACGTGAAGAACAAGAAGATGAGGGGGGAAATGTTTAAGGAACTCGGTCATATTATGTATGCCACTAAAGTAGATATTGACCCAAGAAGGACTAGTGATTATGTGGAAGCATGCACCAAAGAGGCCAAGAAGTTGTTGGATGAATTCAAGGAAAAGTACAAGATGTGGAAGAGGGTTGTGAGGTATATGAACCGAGTTTGGACCAATAACATCACACATTGGATAATTGCCACAAGGATGTATCCACATGCTAACCAAAGAGACTAATCTTTGGTATAGAGTCCTACCATTCGCACATGAAGAGGAGATTAGGGGTATCCAAGCATGCCTTGAGAGGAAGGAGAATAGATTGGCTCATTTACATGCTTACAGGTGTATTACAAACTCACTTGTCCTTTGATAGGTTCATGAAGGAGTCGTGTTTTAAAACCAACAAGAGACAAGAGCACATAGTTGAAACTGCCATCATAGGTGCTCGAGAAATTCCAGATGTAGCTGTTAGATGGCTGAACTTCAGGGAGGGGAGAGCCGAGGTGTGGAGTCAAAACATGGACAACTGGGATGATAACCGAGAGGCTTTGCCTTACTTAGTGGATGTTGCACATGAACATTGGTCATCATGTGATTGTCCATGGGGTATGAAAGGGAATATGTGCAAACATCAAGTCAAGGTGATCAGGATGATGTCCAAGTACAAAGAGGAAGACATTCTAAGGTTTTGTGGTACTCTACATGGTTCTCAAAGGCGGGCTGTCCAATCTAAGGTCCTTTGCCGAGGCATATGATGACACCATGCCTTCTTGGGAAGAGGGGCCATGCACAGGAGTTGCATCCGATGATGAAGAATTGGATTGTAAAATTGGGGCTGGTTTGAGTGAAAACCCCAAGGTGTTAGAGAGCATAGAGGGAGACAACAATAATGGGGTCTCAAGGAGACCATTGCTAGGAGCCCCAGTGTATGGAATCAAGCTAGGTTCCTTTTAGCTGAACTTAGCAATAAGCTGGCAAGGCTAAGTGAAAGTAGAAATGTCAATTTCATGGCACCGAGTCTATCCATGGTACAAGACTTCAATGGGAACACCATTGCTAGACCAGTACATTTCGTGGAGAGCCACAAGAAGAGGAAGAAGAGGAGTTCACTTAGCGTTTTCTCGAAGGAATGCGAAGATCATATCACACGATGTGAAGGTATTGCAATAATTCTAACACTCTCTTTGAAATTATTTCCTCTACTTGCGGATAGTAATGTTAAGTGGTAAATGCCATGTTGCTCTTAGGTGATGGTGGAGGCAATGCCAAGGAGGTCTGATCATGGATGCTGCAGTTAGCATAAAGGGGTACATTGCTTGAATATTGCGCTATTAAGATCATTAGTCATATGTGTGCTCCATCTTTTGATGACTTCTGATAATTTGAAAGATACTGTAGTTGCTCCTTTTGGATACATATGGATACATATGGATTTTCAATCCAATCTTGCTGTTAAGTAATCTTGCTGTTAAGTAACTTATGTTAAGTAACCATGCTTATGTCCAGAAACACCAAGACTTGGCCAGAAACACCATTGGCTAGGCCAGAAACACCATTGACTCGGCCAGAAACACCACCCTTTTGGCCAGAAACACCACTGGCTTGCCCAGAAACACCACTCAATTGGCCAGAAACACCACTCTATTGGCCAGAAACACCACTGGCTTTGCCCTGAAACACCACTCAATTGGCCAGAAACACCACTCCTTTGGCCGAAACACCCCGTTAGTCACATGCCTCACGGTGCGGACTATTCATGCATACGTCAGACCAGGTCAAGCTCAAAGATCCTCAGTCAACCACGGGTCAGACATCCAAGCCTCCACAGAAGACTAAGCAGGCCCGCAGGCCAAAGCCTTTGGCTGTCAACAAGAGGCGCCGCTCAGACAAGTGACCCGTCCACCGCGTCGTCGGCCCGGCGTGATTCTAGGCACTTCAAGAGGCACCGCCAACATTCACCAGAATCGGGCCTCCTTCCGAGAGTCGGCACCGAGATCGGTCAGTGTCTATATTGGGCCCAAGGCCATTGTACTATATATATGAGTAGAGTTAGCTCATAAGTTTTTAGATGAGTTTTGAGTCTTGTCTCCTTCGATTTTTCTCTCTATTAGAGCTCATGTATTTTCATCATTGATATCAAGGAAGCTTATCATCTTTCTCTCATTTGTTCTGTTCTCTTCTTTTTCTTCTCTTTCAGCAAATCCCGCGTGACATAGTCCCCGGACTCTCCTGTTAGATCCACGGGTCCTCACAGTTTTGTCTTCGAGTTCCCAGAACCCGGACCCCAAACACATGCCGCGTTTGCGGGTGCGATTTTCTCCTACTTTCTTACATCGCCATGTGCGTCCGCAATTTCACGCGGAAGAACTCCTTTCTCGAGGCGGCATCTCGCTTGGGCGCCATCGGCGTCGGGGAAACTGATTCGCGACATGTATGGATGCGCTTATGACATAGAGGGAGGCCATCTTCCGGTCTAGGGGCTCGGTCACGCGCCACCCACCCCTCGTGTCGGTCTGTCCCAGTTCGCCCAAAGCGTGCAAACATTGCTCACAACCTCGGTCCCTCATCATTATCGGGGCCTTATCCGGCTCAACCTTCTCAACCGTACTTTCATACCCTGAACATGCCTACATCCATCATTCTTCGGGCCATACGCCTCTTCCTTCAACCATCATCTCCCCGGGTGGGCATGGCTATCCACATGTCTCCTTTGCGCCATGGTTTTGCCCCGGAATATCCTTTCCCTACGTTTCCCCTTTGCGTTTCTTCTTTGTTTACAACCTTACGGATCTCAAAACCAATGCTCCGCTACTTCGGTTTCTCAACCTTGATCACCCCTTCATCGTGGTCCGTCAGGCACAATGCCACATCCACCTCAACCTCAATATCCTCACTATCTGTTTCTGTCCAACCCAAACACTTTCACATCTACCTTTCGGACTACGAAATTGACTTATCCCACCTTTGGCAACACGAAGGCAAACCGTTAGACCAAAGTGCTTTCGGGCCCATATGGAAGAATTTGAGGCTCTAGCTGTCCTAAATGGGCACGCAGCAACCTCAACTGAAATTTCACATCTTTTCCACCACACTGCGTGGCTCTCTCCTCATCAATGGCTCATGTCCAACAAAAGCCATTGGAAACAAGATCGGTCGAAATGCGCCTTTGCTTTTTCTCTCTCATTCACGGGACCACGGATGATGATCAACTTCATCTCAAGCAACTCAATGAACTTCAACAAGAGCCCACTGAGAGCCTGGGGATTTTTGGATCGACTTCACATTACGCTAAGTAAGCTCAAGGAGTACCCTACCACGAGGCGGATTTTGGTGCGGTTTCTCCAAGGACTTCCTCCTGCTATTCGACTCATGGTGAATACTGCGTCCAAAAACTTTGAGCGGGCTATCGACCTTGTCAATCACTCGATCAATGTTTCCTCGGCGTGGCTCTTCAAGAGCTCCGTTCATTCCACTGTCATGGTTCCACAAGCTTGGTACATTTCAACCTCAACACGCTAATCCACAGCAGTGGTCAAATCTGGTGCCATATTTGCAAATATCAAGGCCATTTGGCCAATGAGTGCAACTCCACCAATGGCCGCCTCATTGCAAGCGATGCAACATGTGCAATCATGCCCACGGAAGAGTGCACTTCGCACTCATCCCACACCGTTCCGCAACAAAATGGTTTATCAAGTGCAAACCACACCTCAGCCACAATCGCACTATCGGCCAGACCACCTCTTGAGGTGCAGCCCACGCAACTCTATCGACAGCCGGGACCAACCACGGGGATCCAACCAACGCCCTCCTTTTGATCCTTCTAAAGCCGGTGCTATCACCGTCAAGAATGGGGTCATACCACCACGGCGTGCCCTCAACTTCCACAAGTTCAGTCCAAACTTCCCGGCACAAATCGAGACCACATCGGTCCGCCTCACGGCTTACCAACTCGCTTGCTAATGGCAAACAAGGCCGCGACCGAGTTCTCAAGAAGCCCCCAAGCGCCTCGGCAATCACGCTTATCAACCAGCTCCGGCAAATCAACCTCGGTGGATCAACAAGCCCAAGAGGAAATTTTTCGGGCACTTAATCCTCCCCGCATACCGTCAAATTGGGTTGGTCTAGTTTCACGCCGGACCAAGGCATCACGTCCCTTGACTATTATTCGGAAGGACCACGCAACCCCGCCTTTGCGGTTGACACCCTTCCTCATGAGGACGAAAAAAGGTTCACTTTGCACGACTTAGAAAAGCTCATGCCAAATGTCATGCCCAAAGTTCGCCAAAGCATTTTGAATCTCATGCAAGGCTGCTGAAGGTCGCACATTGGCAAATGTTCATGCCACCACTAGAGCTCAACAAAGACAAGATACACCTTCTACATCTCAACCTCCACGCTCTCGGACATATCCCAATATTGCGGTAGAGGTTGACTTACTCAAAGTTCTTTGCTTCCCCGCCACGCACTCCGCACCCAGTGGAAACCGGCCAGATCCTTTTTTCTCATGTACCTCTCGAACTCAAGAGGAGCTTGCCAAGATCAAAATTCCTTTAAGCTTGGCAACCATTTTAAAACTCGGGTCGCTGCTCTCAAGGACCAGTTACCACTCCCAACCTGTTTTAGTTGGGGTTTGTATACCTCTACACCCACGGTCCATGCAACGGTGGGCAATCGGCAAGTTAACCATGTTCAAATCGATGGAGGTAGTGCGGTCAATCTCATCACGGATAAACTCAGAAAACAAATGGGCATCACACAACTCTTTTCGTGCCCCATATGACATCAAATTGGCAAATGGCCATATCACGAGACCTCAAGGCGTCACACCTATTCTTCACATCAACATTGGTGATCTCCGCTTCCCATGGAATTTGGAGTTTGGAAAGGCTGGCTAAGATCCGGGTGACTATGAAATGCCGGGTGGGAAGACCCTTTCTCCGCCGGGCAAAAGTATCCATTCTTGGGCGGACCGGGTTAGTCATCACCGATGGTCATCTCAATGCCACCATGGACTTGCAAAGCGGGCGGGATCATTTCTGTTGACAATGCGGAACCCTCTCTCGCATTAATCGATTCAAGACGCCGGAATATTTATCAAGTTCGGGCTACCCTGGCGATACGCCTCTGTCATCCTACCCCGAATATGCCGATCCTTGGGGAGACATGACTCTTGATCGAGGACCAGTACGTGGCTGCCTTGCTTGACCCCTACGGCTCCTTGCAATCGAATCCAACGCGTTGATCACTTTTTCGATCACGGACACTCACGCAACTCCTGGCGATGTACCGCGCCGTCATGAAGCAACCAGCGCTAGATGGCCAGAGCAACCTCTCTTTTCACCGCGCAAAGTGCCCGCATCGGTTATGCTCCAACCTCACGCACATTGTCCGGGATGCGAAGTCATACCTCATATTAGGACTCGAAGTTGAGATCGTGGATGTTGGCAACAATCAACTGTCGCATTGCCGCAAACCTTCAGGCTCCTTATCGTCAAAGGGCCGTCCGGTCATTCAAAAAAATTCAAACACATTTTTCGCACGGAGTTACAAAGATCTTGGGGAATCAACAAAAGCTTGGGGAACTCACCATTCCTACCAAATCGATGCCGCGACCCGGTGTAGCAGCGACGATCTGAGCTCAACCCTAATTACCCGTGATCGGCGTCAAGGCGGAAATTGACAAACTCCTTGCTGCGGGTTTGATCTATGAGGTCAAACATTACGAATGGGTGAGCCCTATCGTCATTGCCCTTAAGCACAATGGTAAGATCGCGTGCGGTGTAGACTATCGGAAACTCAATGGGGCCACGGGCATGATCATTTTCCACTTCCTTCACGGACCAGGTTCGGAAGAAGTGGCTGGACATGAGATGTACTCCTTTATGGATGGTTTCTCGGCTACAATCGGATCTCCATCAAAGAATCCGATCAACTCAAGACCACTTTCACCACCCGTGTGGGGCACTTTTGCCTACAAGGTGGTTCCTTTTGGATTATCCAACTCTCCTTCAACATTTCAGCGCATCATGCTCTCGGTTTTCATGATTTCATGAAGGAAAATCCCTTCTTGCAAATTTTTCAAGATGACTTCTCGCCCTCTGAGTTCCATGGCTGACCATTTGGATAAATTGGAACTTCGTCTTCGAGAAATGTGATGAGTCCAGGCATTAGTCTCAATCGAGAAATGCACCTTTTGCGTCACCGGGTGTTACGTTAGGCCATGTTGTCGCCAAAGCGGGAATCACCACCGATCCCGCCAAAATCGGTTGTGTGCTCAAAGCTCAAGCACCAGCCAATATCAAAGAGACACGCTCTTTCACGGGAAGGTCAATTATTACTCCACCTTCATACACGGATTTGGCGGCCATTGCGGATCCCATTCATAAACTCACGGGTGGCGAATCCACGGGCTTGAATTCCCGGGGCTTTGCTTTCAACGGTGAAGCTTTTGCTTACTCGAGCACCGGTTCTTGTTCCTCCTCAATGGGACAAGCCCTTTCGCGTTCATGTCGATGTCTCGGCGTTTGCTATTGGGCTGTTCTCTCTCAAGAATATGATCACGCTGCCCGATAAACCAAATCATTCGCCCGGTAGAAAACTCAATTCTTTGAAGCCAACTATTACGCCCGCGGGCGTGAAGCTTTGGGTCTCATTTTACGTGTCCAACGCTTCCGTCATTACCTTTTAGGCGGTCAAATCAAGTTCTTTGTGGACCACCAAGCACTTCTCTATTTGATCAACAAATCCCGCCCACGGGCCGCATTGCTCGTTGGGTCCTTCTTCTCAAGAATTTGCTCCTTTTGAAATCGTTCATAAAGGCGGGGCAAATCTCATGTTGTTCGGATTATCTTTCACGCATCCACAGCGATGATCCGCAGCGGGGTCTCGAGATGCCTTTCCGGATGCTCAACTCTTTTTAGTCACGGCAACACCACATTGGTTCCATGATTTTCAGCAAGTACCTCCTCACGGGTGCTCTTCCACGAGAAGATGAGGCGGCTCTCTCACCTTGGCGACAATCCCGTCGCCATCAATTTCTCAGAGAGGTCCGTGACTACACCATGGTTGGGACATCTCTACAAAAAGGGCAAGGACACCATCCTTGGCCTTTGTGTTCTACCTCATGAAGTTCGGACATTGTTCGAGAAGCTCATCAAGGGCTCGGTGGTGGTCATTTTCATGGTGACACCACGGCGCGCGAAAAATTCTTCTTGCCGGGTATTATTGGCCCACGCTCTTCAAAGATGCTCACGCCACGCCCCGCGTGTGGACGCTTTTGCCGGCCGGTGGGGGGCCCCGCCCGTGGCGCTCTTCCCTTGACGCCGGTCGCCCGCCACTTCCCTTCGGCAAATGGGGAATGGACTTTGTGGGACCTATAGACCCTCCCAAGGCGGCACACTTTCGTGCCGATACATTACAGTTCTCGACCGACACGCCACCAAATGGGCGGAAGCTTGTGCACTTCGGACAACACTGCTGCAAGCACGCCGAGTCCTCTATCAACAAATCATCACGCGATTCGGCTGCTCCCGCGGGCTGGTCGGTGGCCCGTGGTGTTCATTTCATCAATCATACTATCAAAGAGTGGACGGATTATCTCACGATACATCATCACAAGAGCACACCTTACTATCCTCAAGGCAATGGGTTGGCGAGAAAGCACCAACAAAACTCGGTCACCATTCTCAAGAAAATTTGTGGCGCTTCCCATATGCAGTTAGCGGACAAAACTTCCTCTTGTTCTTTGGGCCTACAATACTTGTTTCAAGATTGCTACGGGTCACACTCCTTTTAAATTGGTTTATGGTCAGGAAGCTCTCATGCCCTTTGAATTCATTCTTCCAACACTCCGGTTTCAAGGGCTCTGCTCATAATCCACCGGTGCTCTCAAAGAGCGGGTCTATCAATTAGAACGGTTGGATGAACTTGAAGGGATGCTTATATTCGTGTTCTTCATGGACAATGATTGCAAAAATCTTTACATGACAAGCGTTTGAAGACAAAAACATTCAAACAAGGAGATTTGGTTCTTCTTTATGATTCGGTACAAAAAATTTTCCGGGTAAACTCAAGTTTCGTTGGCTTGGCCCTTATCAAATTGTTCAAGTGGTTAGACCAAGTGTTTTCCAACTTCATTTGAATTAGATGGCACTCCATTACCTACATTAGTTAATGGTTTTCGCCTCAAAGCTCGTTTCATCACCTGAAAGTGAACATCCAAACACGTAGAGGCAGTTCAAGAATCAAACACCACGAAAGTGACTAGAAAGGCGGTAGATTATATTATAGTGGAGATTTTTTACAAAATGTGGGCACGGCCCGGCTACTTCCGCTATGGGCGCGCCCTATATACAAAAAGCGGGCTCAAAGCCCTATCTACTAAGTCCTAAGAGGAAAAACCCCTGCTCTCGGGTTGGGTTGAGGTGATGAGGAGATGGTAGAGGTTACGCTCCGGATCGAAGGTGCGAGAACCACCTCCATCCCGTTGGTCTTGGTCGGGATGTTCAGCCATCCGGCACACCGGCCGTCCATCGCGAATGCCACGGTTGTGGCAGCGCCAGAGATCCAGACAGTTCATCTTACAAGTGATCCACTCCTGACAGTTCGTCGGCATGGTGCAATCTTCGTTTAAACCAGCGGCAGCCATACTGAGCGCCATCGGATGCCTTCGTTTCTCTCGGTTCGTCTTATATAGCCAACTGAGGACCTCCTTGTCGACGTGGACCAATCACACAAATCGCCAACGTGTTTGCAATGCAAGGCAGTTTCTAATATGAGAATCTGTTCTCCCGCCGCATATCTAGCCATGGTACCTTCTGACACATTCCTTTTAATGATATCCCCCTTCGAGTTGCCAGCATTGAATGCCATTCCTTCTTTCCACGCCCGTCGAACATTAATGGATGTCCTTTGCCATCTGTCACATCCGATCTTTCTTTCACGTCTCATCCTCACCGTTCATTGCTTCTCCCTTACGTTTTTGGGGACTTAGCCAAATTTTTGCCTCTCAATCCCCTTCTTCGCATCTTTTGACACCTGGCATCATCAACGGTTCCTGTTTCGCACTCTTCATACCTCTTAGCCTCGGTTATGCGCCCTAAAACAAACCTTTTCGCTCCTCTGCGCCTTCATCCTCCGTGCTCGACTTTCGTCTTCCGCCTTTGGCATCTCTTTTCGTTCCGCAAATCATTCCCATGGCTGCCCCAGATTTTCTACACTTCAAGCTCTTTTGCTCCCAAGGATCCGGCTCTTTTGCATCGTATCCTTCTTGGCGCCCACTTTAAGGTGAAGCCCTTGTTGGCCCCAATAAAAAGTTTTTGAAGCGACACCACTTCACGAATTTTCTCAAATGGAACTTCCGGCTCCCAATCACCTTGATTCGCGGCAATTCATCGCCAATATTGTTATGACCGCAAGGGTACACCAGCGTGGTCGATGGCACCACTATTTCCTTGACTCAACACTTGATTTCTGAGGTATTTCATATTCCCTTGCACACTCCTTGTGTATCATGGTGCGCTATACGGGATATTGATGTCACGAGTTTGGCGACCTCGCTTATCGCCAATGTCCATCGTCGACCAATATCGACAAGCCTCATGAGAGGCCTTTGTGAAATTTTTGTGGCGCCAAATTCCTGGGGTATTCTATCAAGAACACCCATATCAATAAGCCTTTCTATAACCTGGTCCCTTCTTGCTACACACTCCAAGCACCACATAGATTGGCCCCAAATGATGTTCTATCGTCTTCTCCAAGAAATGGACCGCCCGGTACCACTTCCATTTTGAAGTTTTTCGTGGGAGGGCACTTTCAAGCCCTCATCCGTCATTACTTCCCTCCCACACCACCCAATTCTCATACTTCCACTCGGTAGCTCCCTTTCGGTCAATCACCAAGTTGGCACATCACGCCCATCTTCCCCCGGGTCATGACCATGTCACACTCATGTCCTTTGTCTCTTCCTCCGCTACACCATCCACTTCACACCATTTTTTCACAAACCTCCCACACCAGGCAACGGCCGGTTCCACCACCACAACACCCTCGTCGGTTGTTGTATCGATGTCGGCGAGGATGCTCAAGCTGCCGCACTTAAGTTACTGAGGAATCCCAAAGGCGGCTCTTATGGCGGGGTTCAATGAGCACTTTCGAGGCCTCACGATGCGGTACACCAAGACCTTCAAGCGCAAGCGCCCAAATTGCAACTTTGGAGGCCAAACTTCAAGACAAGCATGAAGCTCTCTTACGGGCTCATGCGGATCTCAAAGTACACAAGCTCAAGTCACCCAACTTGCGGATCAGCGAGGCTCGGCTCGGGCAATTGAGACTCTATTGGAGCACAACAAGTCCAAAGCAGCTCTCCCGAAAGTACCAAGGATGAAGATATTGCTAAACTCAATGCCTTGTACCGGGCCGTGTGAAAAACTTCCGCACTCAAGTTCAAAATCTTTCAGCCCGAGGCGCTCAAGTTGCCTCCTTGACGGACCGGCTTTCTACACGACCTCTCGGATCACCTCTCTTCAAGATCGACCTTACGGAGGTGCGTAAAAGCTTGAGAAAATACTTCGATGGCGGAGATTGGGTAGCCGTCTCAATACACCGGGAAATCTTCCTCCCAGGTCAATCCTTTCGAAGCGGGTCCGCGTGACGATCCGCCTCCTACTCGAAAAAGAAAATCAGATCCGTGATCTCGAACAACAGCTGCAGACAAGCTATTGATCTGGCGATGAGGCTCAAGCCAAACTTGGCCAGGACTTCAATTCTTCACGAGAATGCCGGTGGACTTCCCCGCCCCCTCCGCTATCATGATTATGTGGTTGCTTTCGGCGCCACCTCTTCCTTTCAAAGTGGCACGCGGCTGATGGACTGTGGATATCCTAAGCGGCGGTGCTGATTTTTCGGATTTGGCGAACTCTCCATTGAAGACAAAGGGTTGTGCTGTGCCCTTGTTGTCTTTGATCTCATACACCGTGCCCGATCCGGACTTTCTCACTTTCAGCGTGGTTCAGCCCATGGCTTATATCTTTCATGATTTCTATGGGTGATACACAGGAAAACCGGCAATGGGCCACGCCATTTGTTCAGGGGTGACCCCACTGCGCAATGGGTGCCGGGGATAACAATCCATATCTTGCGGATCCCGCTTTCGGACCAAAACTTTTCATCGAGGAGTACATGCGAGCTTGCCAATCATTTATCTCTCCTCGGCGGGGCGCCGCAACAAATTAGGAAGTATCACGGGACATCCAAGATCTTCCCTATGCACAAGTCTATATGCAAACACTCGCTGGTTACAATCGATTCACGAGCTACGTTTGGATAGC
Source organism: Isoetes taiwanensis (assembly GCA_021234155.1). NCBI lineage: Eukaryota > Viridiplantae > Streptophyta > Lycopodiopsida > Isoetales > Isoetaceae > Isoetes > Isoetes taiwanensis. The sequence goes on from JAJEKV010000565.1 coordinate 68,891, forward strand.
AAGGCGGTCCCCACGCGGGATGGGATAGCCCTCCTGTCAACTCTCGACTCTGCTTCTCTTTGGGATGTTGGTGTCGGGCACTTGATCCAGATCTTGTCGATCAATTCGAGGAGATCGCTTTCAAGAACCCATACGGGCATGGTTCCTTCTCCCTATGCTTCCTGAAGGCGTCCCTCCGCCCCCGGGGTTTTGACATCTGATTGGCGCCTTCCTTTTTGGACCAAGGTCATGGATGGTCATGCGGGCTGGACACCACCTCGGATCTCGACGGATCTCGGTGGGATCCACGTTTTGTTCGCCGATCACATTGGGAAGAAGGTGCTACTTTGGACAACACCACCAATTGGATCTACATTGCTAATGGCGTGGTTGGCAACAGCCCGTGCGGCGCTTCATGGTCTCAACACCTTCTTGCGAGCGCCTCCACCTCACGATCATACGGTCCATCTTCAAAGCGAGGGATTTTGCTGGCTGCCCTCAAATGCATTTTTGCTCGGCTCCTTAAATCGGCGGCGTCCCATTTTTCCTTTGCAATCCAAATGCCCGGCGTCCGGTGCCTTTGGCCTTCGGACTGTCTCCTCATGGAGTGTCGATTACATTTCTTGGCGCCCGCAGCGCACTTGAAGACATGGTGCGGCTCGTTTTCTCATTGATGCTGATCACGCCCTTGGCCAAGACACACCTCAAGCTCTTCAATCACGCCAAGATCTCATCGGCCCGGTACCATAATGGGGCCGATCCTCACTCCCCGTGAGGATCACTTTCGGCCCGATGGCTTCCAGCCCTCAAAGCGCTTCCTCCTTTTCTTCACTTTCGAGTGTCGTTTGGTGGGGAGTGTTAGTCTGTGCCTCACGGTGCAGGACTATTCATCTACATCGTCGGACCAGGTCAAGCTCAAAGATCCTCGGTCAACCACGGGTCGGACATCCAAGCCTCCCACGAGAAGACTAAGCGGGCCCGCAGACCAAAGCCTTTGGCTGTCAACAAGAGGCGCCCGGCTTCGGACAAGTGGCGTGACCCGTCACCGCCCAGCGTCGGTCGGCGTGATTCTAGGCACTTCAAGAGGCACCGCCAACATTCCACAGCAAATCAGGCCTCCTTCCGAGTCGGCGTAGAGATCGGTCCGAGTGTCTATATTGGGCCCAAGGCCATTGTACTATATATATGAGTAGAGTTAGCTCATAAGTTTTTAGATGAGTTTTGAGTCTTGTCTCCTTTTCGGTTTTCTCTCTATTATTGAGAGCTCATGTATTTTCATCATTGATATCAAGGAAGCTTATCATCTTTCTCTCATTTGTTCTGTTCTCTTCTTTTTCTTCTCTTTTCGGCAAATCCGCGTGACATAGTCCCCGGACTCTCTGTTAGATCCACGGGTCCTCCACGGAGGGCTGTCTTCGAGGAGTTCCAGAACCCGGACCCCAAACAACCAGCGGCTTGGCTAGAAACACCAGCGACCTGCCCGGAAACACCATATGCGGCGGAAACACCACTCAAATTGGCGGAAACACCACCTACACATTGAAGGGTTGTTTAAGGTAGTGGTGTTTCGGCCATTTTGCATGTTGTACTCTTGTGGCGAAACACCAAAGATGTGGCACTCATATTCCTACAAAGGCGTTGCACTCACTTGTTGAAACTTGCAATTCAAGGTTATAGATATTGTATTGCAACCACTCTTCTCAATGTTTTAGATATTGTATTCCATTTAGAGGTCTCAATGTTCTAGGTATTGTATTCCAATTGTCCTTCTCAATGTGCTCACAACACTTGCCCAGAAACACCACTCAATTTGGCAAGAAACACCATATGGCTGGCCAGAAACACCACCCTAATGGCCAGAAACACCATTCAAATTGGCCAGAAACACCACCAAAATGGCCAGAAACACCACCCAAATGGCCAGAAATACCACTATCTTCAACAACCCTTCAATGTTTTGCATGTTGTACTCTTGTGGCCAGAAACACCAAGGATGTGGCACTCATATTTCTACAAGGGGTTGCACTCACTTGTTGAAAGTTGCAATTCAAGGTTTTAGATATTGTATTGGAACCACTCTTCTCAACGTTTTAGATATTGTATTCCATTTACAGGTCTCAATGTTCTATATATTGTATATTGTACCCCATTGGCCAGAAACACCTCTCAAGTTGGCCAGAAACACCATATGCGGCCAGAAACACCACTCAATTGACCAGAAACACCACTGAAATTGGCCAGAAACACCACCTAAATGGCCAGAAACACCACCTAAATGGCCAGAAACACCACTACCTTCCACTCAGTGTTTTACATGTTGTAGTCTTGTGGCCAGAAACACCAAGGATGTGGCTTGAAACACCTCTTTTCTGGCCAGAAACACCACTAACTTGGCCAGAAACACCACCTAAAAGGCCAGAAACACCAAGAATATGGCCTGAAACACCACTAACTTGGCCAGAAACACCAAGATGTCTGGCAAAAATAGCAGGTGTTTCTGGTCATATACTTGGTGTTTCTGGTCAAAGAGACACCATCCATAACAGTTGCAGATAACATAGTTATGCAATAACTTATGCTGTAAATCATGGAATAACTACAAAATCTGCTACCATGTTCCAGCCAATCAAGAGTTTAGAAGCCAACTTGTTCAAGAGTTTAAAAGCAAAAAAAAAGCGAGAAACATTTCTTAGATTGTCTTGGGTGGCTTTTTGGCTGCACTGCGGCTTCATGTAGCACCCTTGACATCTTTGCTAAATGTGTCTCTGTAGTTTGCCACATCGATCTTGTCAAACCAGTCCTTAGTCACCTGCATTTCAGCTTGTTAGTGTGATTGCACAGTAGTATCTTCACACAACCAATACCCTTACCTCGACAAAGATTTGGAAATCCTTGAGAATGAAATCTCGTTATAAAGCACCTTGCATATAGTAATGTGTACCTCCGATCCGAACCATTTTTTCGCGTGAATTTTGCACATTTCAATTGCTTGAATGTCGACCATTTAGTGCGGGGCTGCCCCAACTAGCATGCACTTCCTTGAGCGACTGCGGCCATCTCATGCTAGTGAGAGATGAATTTAAAAAACCAACAAATAGTATTGCATGCAAACAACTCACTCGACTACTTCTCGGGGCCACATCGTGAGAATGATATCTCATCATAGAATCAAAATGCGACAAGGGAGGGGTGTGGCACTCCAAGTGACTTACATATTTCCCAATCGGCACAATGCGGTAAAGGCTCCAATGGTGGCTGCGATATTTTAAATGTAAATAAATGGGCCAGTATTTTAAATGTAAATAAATGTCATCATGCCAAAAAATAACTTACCTTCTTACCCACGGGCAACCCGGTAGAAGAGAGATGGTTTCGAGGTCTAGGAGGAATAATCTTCCTCAAATTGACTCTCTCTTATTCATGTAGAGGTCTACCGGTCCCGGGATGAAAAAACACATGACCGTCTACGGTGGATTTGGATGGTATGAGAGACAACCCGCACAAAATTTTGAATTCAAAAGATGCACAATCAGACTCTATAAAAGGGAAGACACTTACATCAAGTAGGCACCACGCATTGCTCATTCGGCCAAGACAAGCCAACCTTCTCGGGATTATCGAACGGGATGCTCAAAGGAAATGGCCCCGATTGGCGTATCACAAATTCACCTTTGCCATCTTTTACGGTAGCCCAAAGTGGGCTCCTAAGATGCTGCAGACCCCTTTGAGCATCGTAAGAAAGAATTGGATTGGCCTTGAGGGGCTTTCCCTTTCTTCTTTTGTTAACCCATTCCAAGGTAGTGAGGTCATCAAGATCCATGAAGAATTCAAAATCCAAAATAAAATCCTCGGTCATAGTTACTATTGTTCTCTTGATCAGTCTGTCTCCCCATCATCTACCACATCCAAGTAAGTAGACATCGGTGCGGGAGAAGCTGCGGCGACACTCAAAGGGGTACCCAAAGTTTCGGCCCCAATCCTCGGCTTTGGTTTACGTGGAGCTTTAAAATTGAAGCAACTATGGATTTTGTTAGCAATGTAGCGGGTGTGGATGGAGATTTGGGGACACTAGAGCTGCCCTCAAACTGCCACAATAAAAAGCGATGTCTGCAGCCCCGGCTTGCATGTCTCCAAATTCCCATAAGCCTCACGGTCAGCCCATTCCGCCGGGTCCCGGAATCCGGACCATAATTGTGTGCTATGTACCTCTCATCTTGAGCTATTTTTTCTCTTTCATTGCCTCCCATTCCATCCTCCTCAGGAGCTACATACCTCTCGGCATAAGGCGTAAAGTGTTCTCTTTCTCCTCCCCATCTTCAATATTACGGGCATAGCGGGCCGACACCCATAGCTAGATCTTTGCATCTCTTTAAAAACACAGATGATTTAACTTATACTTATATTACGGATCAAAGGGCTCGCCCATAAAGCATCTTTGGGAGAAATCTCGCCCTTCCCTTCTTTTACGCTTGGTAGCGACCAACCTCTTCCGCCCTGCTTGGAGCACCACGCACAACCACATGCAATGGTGCTCCTTTGCCAAGTGATCTTCGCGCCTTTGCTTCTTAACAGAAGACCAAACACAACCTTGAAATAAACAAACATGCCTATTTTTCTTATTGCTGTAATAATACCTGCGTTCCCCAAGCGGCTTCATCGATCTCGGAATCCTCCCACGGAGTAGCGGCAACTACCTTGGCATCGAGGTGCACCACGCGGTGGGCTTTTCCTTATCGTCCTTTTATGCTTCTTGATCTCTCTCAAAGACTTTGTTTGAATAGCATGGCTGCTGCCAGGCTGTTTTTCTAAGGCCACGGCTCTCATTTGCGACAAAAGTTGCTACGGAGATGGCTCGGTGACCTGCTCCCTCGGTGAGGCCAGCTCCTCCCTCGGCCTGCTTCCTCCGGGAGCTAGCTTCCCGGGCTGTAATACCGGTCAGAGCTCTCATCGGGCTTCAGCGTTTTCTTCCCTCCGACAATGTCGTTGGGGCAGCCCCATCTCGGCGTATTGGCGTCGCCGCGAGCGGCCGCCATGGCTGCGCTAAGCGAACACGCCGCCCCTTTTTTTTTTCGGACTGCGCCAAGCGAACTGCGCAAAGCGAACTGTTTTTCGGATGTGCTTTTGGTTTGGTGCGTGTCACTATTTTTAAGGAAGTATTTTTGGACATGTGCTTTTCGTTTTGAGCAAGATAGCACCGGCGAGGAACATTCTATTCCGAACCATTAGATTTTGCCACGTAATTTAAAATCTTGTGATGATTGATGTCGTGCCATTGACAGCGATGTTTAAAGAATATTTAGTTTTGACCCACTTCAAGTGCATTTAGTACTCCCTTAGAATAAAATTACCCATGGTTATGGTTAGAAACACCGACCCGGAAACACCATAGCGTTGGCTAGAAACACCTTACCCTTAGTTGACACATTATGAAATCATCATTTCCATTTTAGATTTGAAAATATTCTATACATTTTCAGGTTGTCATTTCCAGCTGAGATTTTTTTTATTATTAATAAGTTGCAATTGAGATGTTGTGGATTGACACAAACACCAAAAAATTGGCCAGAAACACCATGCCTGGCCAGAAACACCATGCCTGGCCAGAAACACCAATGGCTAGCCATAAACAACATCCCTCAGGCCTTCCCCATGCTAGTGGCCAGAAACACCATGCCTCTGGCCAGAAACACCATTCCTCTGGCCAGAAACACCATGCCTCTGGCCAGAAACACCATGTCCTTGTGGCCAGAGTTGCAATTCAATGTTTTAGATATTGTGTTCCAATGTTCTTAGCATTATTAAGTTATCAATTCCAATTGAGATTTATGATTAATAATTGGTTGCAATCGGGATCTTGTGAATTGCAACTCAATGTTTTAGATATTATCTACAACATTCACAATATTATCTATCAATATTATCTATCAATGTTGCAAATTTGGCATTCACAATATTTATCTACACTATGTCAATGGGATGGCTTTATAACATTTGTATCATGTGGCCAGAAACACTTAGCCCATGACCAGAAACACCTATGGCCAGAAATACCAGGTATTGTCCTGAAACACCTACCACATTGGCATGGCCAGAAAAACCATACCCACACTACCGGATTTGCTCGCTTTTGTGGGAATGCAATCCGTTTGAATTTGGAGGGTACAATCATAACCACGAATTTAATGCACTGGCAACCTCAAGCAGGCGTGCCGCAGTGCGATGCTACCAGGTCAAAAGTGCCTTCAAAAACATCGGTGGTGTTTTTGGACAAAAAAACAGCGCGGTTCGATTCGCGCGGTTGAAGATGGCGGGATGCATGGATCCCTCGGGCATCACGGGCATCGATACATGCATGGAATGGCGGATGGGCATGCATGGGGTCACCGGGGCAAAATGTCGGGAAACCCGGATCCGGACTCGATATCACGGGCGCCCGGCGGTGGGCGGGAGGGTGAAGACCACAAAGCTGCGCCATAAGCGGCAACAACCTGGCGAGTTTACTACACTGCTTAGCGGCGGCGGCGACCTCGATTAATTTACAACCTCAATAGCGTGGATGACCCGATTATCCGGCTCGGCATCACCCCGACCAGCAGAGGGTGCGGACCTATTGCAGCGCCAATGTTTGGGCTTGCCACGGCGTCAATAGTTTGCACTATTGTCAACCCTAACTTAGGATTATGGCCGATTCTAGCTCGCCCAGTTTATCCGTGCCCAATGCCCCCAGACTTATAGCTGGTCCAAAGATGACCGTAACCATGTCTTCACTTGTCGTAACTCCAATTACCTCATCCAGTTCTGCTCTTCCGGCGTATCCCAATCCATCCCCGAGCACAACTTCACCAGTCGCATTCTCCATTGTATAAAGAAGACCACATTTTTTCCTTTCCCTATGTTTGTTTTTCTATTTTCGTTGTATTGTATCCGACCACCATACCCATAAGCGATCTGGTTAAGCCACCATATCAATACAAAAATGAAATATGCATTATTATCTCACTTGTTATCTTAATACCAACCTTTTTTTGCAAAAATATATGGTGTAGTAGCTTGCAAGAAATACATAACAAGTGTAACTGCATCAAATAGATTCAAAATGCATTTGGTCAAAACTTCCATATGGTTGAATGAAGCATACAAATTCTTCAACGATTGTATGGGTCTAATACCTCCTGTCACTACCCTAACTCGTATGATTTTGGGGTTTAAGTCATGTAAGCAAGGGTAATCTTTGTCCTCTAGCTCGCCCAATGCTGACGATATGCCTACCACATCAGCATCCATATCCACGTCAGCCCAAAAGGCACGCCTGCTTTTGTAACAAGAAAGGGAAAAGCTCCCATAGAATGAATGGAACCAATTCTCTTGTTTTGTAATAGTATGGCAAGGGCTTTTCTTATCTAATCTAATACAAAACCTTTATAGTTTTCAAGGTATCAGAGCCCAGCACTAGGTTCTAGGGATAAGCCAACGTCATCTTCTTGAAGCGTTGAGGGTTCAAAGGACAATTGTTAGGGTCAACCATCGAAACATTCAATGCAGAGTGCATCGCAATTAGAGAAGAAGATTTCACAGGAAAAGTGTGCTTGCAAGGCTTCGGATTACATTACGATCAAGTCAAATTGTGAAAACAAACAGACATATAGAACAAGATAGCAGCACTTCTATTATATGAATAAAAACGAATACAAAGATATATGTATCAGATGCGACTCTTCTGTTAACAGACATGACGCTTGGCCAAACGTAACCCTAATCTGCTTAACATTCTAATCTAAAATGGCAGCTGGATGAATGGCTGCGATTCATTCTTCACACTCCCCCACAGCCTCAGCAGGCTGCAGGTCTTCATTCTTCATGATCTTCAGCATATCTCTGTCATATTGAAACTTCTCTCGAACCAGCGCCTTTGTCAAGATATCAGCTTTCATTTCTTTAGTAGAACAGTGTTCCAAGGTAATTACTTCATTTTGAACTTGTTCTCGTATGAAATGAAACCTTGTTTCTATATGACGAGTTCTTGCATGAAACTTAACTGAATTTGCCAATGCAATAGCACTCCTGTTGTCACATAATAAGAGTGTTGGTTCAGTTTGTCTCATACTCAGTCCTTTTAGTAGAATTCTCAGCCACATTACTTCTTGGGCAGCCCGATGTGAAAATACTATACTACCCTCAGGTGCTAGATAGAAGGCGGTGATTGGCTGCCTCTTACTCTTCAAGAAATTAAAGCGGTTTCAAGAAAGAATACATAGCCCGGAGGTTGACTTTCTGCTATCACATTCTCGGCCCCAACGCATCGATTATCCCATCAAATAGAACATATCAAGGCTGGAACTTCGCTCATATACTAATGCATAATCATAAGTGCCTTTCAGGTATCTCATAATTCTCTTCACTGCTAGCCAATGTTGGTTGCCCAGTTTTCAGAGAAATTGGCTCTTTGCTCCAACGACAAAGAGATGTCCGGTCTTGTGCACAGCATCCAAATATACCGGGCTCCCAACTGCATGGCGATCTGACACTTGTTGCATTAACATTCTTTCTTCATCGGTTTGTGGGGACATATCCTTTGAAAGCTTTAGGCTGTCTCCATAGGGATTGATCGCATTCATGTCTTCCATACTAAAGCGAGAAAGCACATCTCGGACGTACTGTGTCTGCAGCATCTTGATCCAACCTTAGAATTTGAATCCCTAAACAGTAGTGTATCTCCCCCATATCCGCCATTTCGAACTCAATAGAGAGCTGTTGCTTTACTTGTCAAGAAAATGGAGATCATTGGACACCAAGATACAATGTCCAATGTAAGGGGAAGCATAGACAAACTTCTCCCCATGGCAAGATAATAGACATTCCCATCGGCTTCATTATTAATAAAACCCAAGGAGAGAAGAAACAGGTCTATGCGTTCAAACCATGCAAGTGGTGATTAAGCTTGATCCATATAAAAGCCTTCAAAAGTCGCACACCGGATGCTCTTGTCCTTCTTTCACATAACCTTGAGGTTGGGATACATAAACTTCTTCCTCTAAAGATGCAGTTGAAAAGCGGTCTTCCGTCCATCGGTGGACTTCAAATCAAATTGAGCGGCCAAGGCTAGTAAAGGTTGAATGGAGGATATCTTCACTCCGGTGAGAAGGTTTTTACGCTTAAAAATCCCTCCGATTGATTTGAAAACCCCGGCCACAAACCTTGCTTTATATATCTTTCAACTTCACCATTTGCATCGCGTTTTTAAAAAGCCGCCCATTACTAACAACTTGTCTTCCGGTAGTAAAAGGGACCATTTGCCAAGTGGAATTCTTCATTAAAGACTCATATTCCACATCCATTGCTTGCGCCATCTTGCTGCATCGAGGTCGGGGACGAGGGCCTCTTGAAGCGTTCGAGGGTTCATCAAGCGAAGCTCCATCGGCAATAAGAAGACCGCGGGCTCGTTTATGTGATGAAATAGGACTCTCTTGAGCTTCTATGGCCTTCTTAGAAAGATAACTAGTGCGTCCAGATCTTGTCATACCTCGATTGGGTCTGTCATGAATGTATACCCCATGCCTGCGCCTAGTGACACTGTTATAGGGTCGGTTAGACAACTCCTTGTGATATTATGGTTATCTACCTCATGTGTCACTGGAATTTCAGCCAAAGGTGTTAGAGAAATAGCTGGAGGAGCAGGAGGTATTAGGTCTTCATCTTCGTCATGAACTTCATTGGGGTTGGAACTAGTAATAGGCTGTAATATGGGTAAAATCTGGGACGCAACATCTAAACCCTTATGAGTGGACCGTCGAGGACCAAACCCGTTTGATCATCAATGGTGTCAAAATCGACCACATGAGACATGGGTTGATCACATGCATTAACCATTCTAGTTACTCCCCATAAAGGCACCCTCATTGAAGATAACATCTCGGTGATAATTGGTTATGCGCCTTCTATCCTATCTGTACGATAAGCTTTTACTTCAATGAGAATATCCCAATAAGAATGCATCTTATTGCTCTTGCATCAACTTCCTTCTTTTTTCTTGAGGGGACTTGTGCATAACAAATACAACCAAAGGTGCGTATATGGTGATATTTGGCTTCCGCCCATGCCAAAACTTCATATGGAGGATTGCGGCAATGGCGAAGTGGGTAATCTATTATGCGTAAATAGGCCTTGATCTGGCCGCTTCTCCCCCAAAACATCTTAGGCATGCCAGCCATAATAAGCATGCTTCGTGCACTCCATAAATGTATGCGGTTCATGCGCTCGAAACCATTTTGTTGTGGTGGTGTATAGGGTAATGGAATTGTAAAATTCTAGCTTCGGCTACAAAGTCCACAAAGGCATTGGATCGAACTCACCACCATTATCACTTCTCAAAATCGTCGATGACCCAATTGATTTTCAGCCATGGCCTTATACTCTTTGAAGCATGAGAGGGTCTGGGATTTATGGGCCAGCAGCCAGATACAAACATATCGGGAAAAATCATCAATAAAGGTAAGAATATAATATTTATGCCCCAATGATACGGTTTGCATGGGTACAAAGGTGAGATATGCGATTCGAGCAATCTTTCAACCAGTACTCATCCGTGGAAATGGGTGTCTTCGGTGCTTGCCTAGAACACAAGGTTCACAGAAGTCCAGCTTGCTATTCTTCAGAAAATCAATGCCATCAGCCAGCTTGTCCTTCTGTAATCTATGCAGAACTTGCCCATGAGGATGACCTAATCGATTATGCCATAATTGCATTTTTGGATCTTTGGCTCTCATAATTAGGGCTCGTTCAGGTAGATTGATATCAGCATCCAGTTTATACAACCTATCAATCCTCGTTCCAGTGGCAGCTTGTGACCCATTCTCCTTATCAATAATGAAGCATTTATCTGAGGAAAAGGTAATTTGATAACCTGCGTCTGCTATTTTTCCTACAGAAAATAAGGTTTGAGTGATGCCAGGAACATAAAATACTTCTTGTATGATCTTCCTCGGTTTGCGGCTGAATTTCAATGGAACCTTTCCATATTTCATAGTTTACTATCTCCAACATAGACATCTTGGTTTGTGGGGAAGGAACTCAAAAGTATGAAAGATCTCTTTTGGTGTCATATGCATAGTATTTGAATCCAATAAATTATATCTCTTTCTCCCTCAAAAGGTAAATGTCTTACCATAAAAAATCTGCCTTCTCTTTTCTGAAATGTACTTCCAGAACTTCGTTTCTCCTTGTCATCACTGATTGGCTTAGTATTGCAATCTCTAGCAATGTGACCAGCCCTCCCACATCTAAAGCAAATATCTGCCTTCCACTATCAAGTTTAAATTAAGCTTCTCTTGATGTACCACCATCTTTCTTCCCCTGGTTAAACTTCACATGTTTTGCAACGACTTCCTTTCCTTTATTTTTAGGCCATTGGCCCTTCTTCTTTGAGGCAAAGAATGCAGCATCTTTAGAGGAGCCCCTTTCTAATTTTATTTTCCTCTCTTCTTCTATTAATGCTGCTACCATTTTCTCAAAGGATTGTGATCAAACAAATTTGTGGGGTAGTGGCAATGTTTCTAAATGTTTGTGCCCGCCGTTTAGCGAAAAACTGTAAATCTTCTGCTTGAGGCTGCGAGTTAGCGGGCTAATTGCACATAATAATGGCGCATTCTACTCTAGAATCGGCACACTTTCATCGGTTCCATTTTAAGCCAAAAATTGTTGTTTGAGTGAAAGTTCGCATGTTTTGCCTTCTCCTCCAAAGGCTTTTGGAGACTTCCCAATTGCTTCTTGCATCTCCTTTAATATTTAACAAATAAAATTATTCTTCTCCCAAAGCAAGTCAATTGTTTGTAAACGATATGCGATCTTTCATTTTCCATTCAACTAATTTGGCCGTCTTTTGGCTTTACTTGATCCTTCTACTACTCCCCATGACCCCTCTCTCATTAGAAGCGGTTGTAATTTAATGGACCCGGTGTGAAAAAATTATTGCAGTGAACTTCTCTAAGAATTTGTCAAGGAATTTATCCATCCCAGGATTGGTATTGCCACCAAGAGCCATTGATTACTTCTCTCAAAGGATATTAACTTCTCTCACAAGCAAGCAAGCAAGCAGCAAAAACTAAACAGAAATTATTCCAAGAAACAATGGGAAAATTTCTTACAGGTAGATTCGCCTTTGATTAATTCTCCTTCTCTGAAATAAAATTTGTTGGGTTCGAATTCGGCATTGCATCAGCCTCTGATTTACTCTTGAAATTGCCCGCCTTATTCTTTCTTCCCTGTTTTGCATGCATCGATTCATCCTCTTTGCCATCGAATGGATGAATGGGTCTTCGCTTCCTCCAGGATCAGAAACGCTGCTCTGATACCATGAAAACAAACAGACATATAGAACAAGATTGCAGCACTTCTATTATATGAACAAAACGAATACAAAGATATATGTATCGGATGCGACTCTTACGTTAGCGGACATGGCACGCCAAAAGCGTAACCCTAATCTGCTTAATATTCTAATCTATAATGGCAGCCGGATGAATGGCTGCGATTCATTCTTCACAAATTGAAGGAACAAGAACATATAGATATATTCTGGAGAAATTCAATAGCAATTTTCACACTTAGCAGGTAAAAATGAAATTTCATTTGATAGAACAAGATCTGTATCGAGTAGTGGAAGATACAGAAAAGAGGCCATCTGAATTGATGAAATCAGAAAAGTACTGGAAATATATATTGATAACAAAAGGAAGTACAAGAGATCCTGAATGCCAAGCTTCAGGTGAAATCAACAACACAGACAGAAATGAAGAGATCTATGCATAAGAACGGGAACGCTCAACTTGATGTTTTACGGGTCTTACGCCTCTGTACTTATAGTGCGGGTCCCTTACGGGTTGTGTGATGTGGCGAGTGGAGGAGTGGTCATAACTCTCCTTAACTCCGAGATTCCGGTGGGCTGTTTTCTCCAATACCCCCTCGTGGTTGGGGGGAATCGAGCAAAATTCGATGCTTGCAGTGATCAAGTTTTGGTTTGGCAAGAGCTTTGGTCATCATATCAGCAGGCATTTGATCTGTGGGGCAGTAGGAGATGTTGAAAATGTTATCATCCAGCATTTAACATATTAAGACAAAATGACTATTGTTTGATGGTGACGTGGCATTGGAAAGGTCGGTGGTTTTGGGATTGAATGAAATAGGTCTGCACCCGGAGAGGGATGAGGCGAGGAATCTGGTAGGGATGTTCTTAGGATCTTGGGTAGAAGCGTGCCTTGATTGCTAAGGAAGAAAGCGGACCGCAGTTATTGGTCAACCAGGGAGAGTCGGCTTGTAGGAGAGAATCAGCAATTGGTCACTGCTTTGTTGGATTGATTGGGTCGTGATTAACCGACTCCATGTGCAGGTGATTGCAGGCTTTGGGGAGGACTGAAACAGTCGGATTTATCTGTGGGTGAAGCTTTGATGAGCTCGGCTTTCCTAATTTGGAAATAAGTGGCTGCGGTGAATCCACGGATTTGGTGTCAGCAGATTTCTAGGGGAGGAGCTCTATAAAGCTGAAGGAAGGTAGGGACCGAGAATCGGCATTCTTGGGTTCAAATCCCGACTCTTTTTATCATTGGTATCGAGCAAAGGGTCATGATTATGGAAACAAATTCTAACAATAGTTCCACTTACCATTGATTTCGGGGCCGAGAATAGTGATTGCTTGGAGAAATTGATGAAAACTATAAGAGAGTCTCACACACCATGTGTAAAGATGGGAAATGGGCATTTGCATGAAGTAAAAGGATGTGGAAAGTTGGAGTTTTATCATGAAGGTGGAGATAAAATATGTTTGGAGAATGCTTTATATACTCACGGTATGTTATTTAACTTGATTTGATTCTGCGAGACTTAGTAGACTTCGGGATATAAAGTAAAATTTGATTCTTATCGTTGTGAAATGGTGGGTAGCGGTAGAAGGATACATGCAAGAAGAAAAGGAAATTGTATTGCTTGGATGTTGTGCCTTGTATTTGGAAGTGTTAATTTATTAGATTTGTGGCATCTCGAGACTTGGACATGTAAATAATGCAACCATAAAGATCATGAGCAAACATAATTTGGTAGAAGATTTACCCTAACAAACATAAGCGGAAAGAGCACAAAAATTTGTCGTGGTTGTATGCTTGGGAAGCAAACTAGACACAATTTTAAGCCCGGTTTTGCCAAAACTTTGGGACTTTTGAATTTGGTACATCTGATTTATGCGGACCCGATCGTGTTTGAGTATGAGTGGCAAGACATATTTCATCATATTTATTGATGATTTTCCGGAGAGAACAAAATGTTATTTTTGAAATCGGAAGGATCAAGCATTCCGAGGCATTCCAATTGTATCTAGCGTGAAGCATTTGAGCGAGAGGCGTCTATGAAGTTGAAAGCGCTTGCGCTCGTTCGGGGAGAATATATGTCACGGGGCATTCATGCGATCTTGTCGTGAAAGGGATTAGACGTCAATTTACGTGCAGATATCGCTACGCGAGAATGGCATGCGGAGAGAAAAACAGGACACTTATGAACGCGGTAAGATCTATGTTAAAACATGTAGGGTTGCCTAACTATCTCTGGGAAGAAGCGGTTCAGGCTGCATGCTACATTCAAAGTAAATTGCCGTCTGCTGGTATCCAAGGAAGAATTCCTGAAGAGGTATGGTCTGGTAGAAAACAATCTGTAAAGAGACTGCGTGCATATGGTTGTTTAGGGTATATGCATGTGCCAGAAGAGTTGCGGTCCAAACTAGATGATCCTAGCATAGAAACATATTTGGTTGGGTATGAGGACCAAGGGTACAGACTATATGACCCTGGGATGTGGTATTTGACGAGACTAAATTTTATAAAGATAGGGCAATTAAAAGTGATGTGTCTAAGAAAAAAGAAAGTGCAGCCACAGGTGCGGAGGGATGGTTTGACGATGAAGATGATGATGAAAATGAAATAGGAATTCAAGTACAAGATGGAGGTATGGAAAGCCCTATAGAAATAGGAAGTAGTGACACAGAAGAGCATGTAGTAGAAGAGGGAGAGAATGGTATAGAAGATATTACTGTGGAAGAACAACAGCCAGTAGAAGAAATTCAAGTTCACATGCAAAACCGATGCAGGGTTTTGAAACAAGAAGCTCCCATTGATATATCAAAGTATGGAAGAGATGAGCATGGAGGAGCACTCATGGTATGAGACTTCCAAAGAAATTTGAAGCCTATGAACTTGGAAGAAGCACACCGGGAACCTTGACCCGCCAATGTTGTGTGTTAAAAGCACGGAAACTTATGATGAAGCATCAATTCTCTAATCTGCGGACAAGTGGAGAAAAGCCATGCAAAAAGAAGAACTTCGAGTCGTTTAAAAAATTGTACAATTACTATGATCTCACACCTAGGCCAAAAGGTAAAAAATGTGGTAGGGTGTAAATGGATCTTTAAAATAAAAAGGAGCTGATGGAAACATTGAAAGATATAAAGCTAGATTGGTGGCTCGAGGATTTACTCAAGAAGCTGGTAAAGATTATCATGACACCTTTTCCCCTATTGTTAAACTAACAAGTTTGTGGACTTTGATTGCTATAGCGGTTGAGCATGATTTAGAGCTCGACCATATGGATGTAAAAGCGGCTTTTCTCAATGGGGATTTAGAAGAGGAGATTTATATGGAGCAACGATTCGGATTTGAGGTGCAAAAAGGAAATAAGGTCGCAAATTGAAAAGCGGTGTATGGGCTTAGGCAAGCAGCTAAACGGTGGAAATGCGTATGCATGAATAGCTACATTATTCGCGGGGGGTTTGAAAAGTTGCAGCGTGAAGGTAATCTCTACATTAAAAGGGGTAGATGATAAATTTTGCATCATAGCGTTGTATGTAGATGATTGTATTAGGAGTGCTAGTAATGAGAAAGTTTATGGATGAGTGCAAAAAATGTGTTGAGAGCTAGATTTCCGGATGAGCGATCTTGGTAAACTAAAAAACTTTTGGGCATGGAGGTTTATAGACCTTGATTTCCGATCGCTCCCAAAATTAAGTCCAGGAGCCAGCGGGTTAAGCTTAGCGAACCCAAAAAATCACCGAAGGCGGGCAGGCGGATTCGCTTCAGCGAACCCGCCATCTTGAATGCCTAGCGTGCTTAATCGGGTTCGCCGCTTGAACCCATTTGGGTTAGCCGTCTGCGCGGCGTCGTCGCGATAGCGATGGCGTTCTAATACCTAGCTGGTTCGGCAAAAGCGAACCTTAACGCGAGGCTACACCTACGAATCATTAGTCACAAAATGATTGCCGAAAAGATTGGGAGAAGCGGCGATAGAAATGCCCAAAAATGGGGATCAAAATGGGCTTGTTGTTGAGAGCGTAGGCAGCAATTTCTACCGCTGATCGATATTTTTGGGGTCCGGTCCCCAAGTTACGCACAAAAAATTTCTCGAGCTGAAGCAGCCACGGCGACCCAAAGAATGGGAAGATTAAGCATCGCCATTCTGAGGCCGCCAAATCTTTGCTTCTCCATTCAGGAAATCCGGTGCTTGAAGGAAGCCCTGGCTGAAGAGCGACCCTCAAATCAATGGAGAAAAACAAAACCCAGTCGGATTGGATCTTAGAAAATTCCTTGCTAGACAATCCCTTCGAAATTGGAACTTGGTAGGATCTAAGATGACCGATTATGTCTCAAGAAAAAGAGGAGGAAAGCTTGGGAGCCATGGCGTGGGCAAGATTGAGCGGGAAATCAGTTTATGGGGGCATGAAAGGGGAAAGAATTGGGCTGAAATAAAGGCTGATTTTCACCGGCCAATTCCATAAGTTCTTGCCCGTTACCAAGGATCGAGATCGTTGTTTTGAATCGGACCGAAATCCGGCCCATATTGAGTCCGTCTCCCCTGCCATGCTTCGTTCGCCAGGTTAAGCCCAAGTGAACGTGAAAACGCATTGAAAATGCGTCGCTTGTCTGACACAGACCCTGACCAGGCCGAAAGCCGTGTGGGCTGGCGTGGTTCGCCCATGGCGAACCGGTGGGTCGTTGGTCCCACACGCTTGACTCCGCCACGACACTTAACGCGGGTTTGGTTCGCAGCGAAGCAGCAAATGCCACGCAGCGATTGCATCAACCGGTCATGCCACGCCCCGCGTTCGCTAATGCCGAATACGGGGATTGGGTGGTGGGCCAGGGCATGTTGACTCAATTTGGAGCCAATAAAGTGGGCGGTTTATAGAGATAGACAAATTTGGAGAATTGGCTTTTAACACAAGTCGCGATTATATTAAGAAGATGTTGGATACTTTTTTTCTATGGGTGAATGTAAATCGGCAATGGAAGCTCCTCTTGTGGTTAGTAAGACAATTTAACGGAGATTTGTCCTAGATAACGAGAAGAGGAGAAAAAGAAAATGCAAGGAATACCATATAGGAACTTATATGGAAGTTTGCTACGTGGCAAATGCCGATTTGGATATTGCATTTGGTGTAAATTTGTTGAGTAGATATTTGAATAACCCAGGATGGGAACATTGGGTTGCTGCTAAGCGTATTCTTAGGTACTTGAAAGGTACGATGCACCATGGTATTTGCTACGCTAAAAGCTTTTGTGATAATCCTAAAGTAGTTGGCTATGCACGAAATTATTTGGTTATCTGAGTCTGGATTAGGCAAGAGACCTTGATGAACGAAAGTCCACAACGGGGGATACTTGTGTAAACTGAATGAATGCGATGATTTCTTGGTGTAGCAAAAAGCAAAATTGTGTGGCTATGTCAAGTCTCGAAGTGAGATGCGATATGCCTCCTTGGCTGGCGGAGAGAAATAATTTGGTTGAGGCGATTATTGCAGGAATTGGGAGAGAAACAAAACTGCCCAACAAAGTTATATTGTGACAATAAAAGTTACATAGCAATTGCTAAAAATCCAGTGTTGCACTCAAGAACAAAGCATATTGATCTGCATTATCATTTTATAAGGGAGAAAGTAGTAGAAGGCAAAGTTGATTTGCAATATATTCCCTCTCATGCTAAACAAGAAGCGGACACATGTTAACAAAAGCATTGTCCGAAACTAAGCATGGATATTTTCGAGATGCCATAGGTATTAAACTGATAAATGCTGGCTCAGGGGGAGTGTTGAAAATGTTATCATCCAGCATTTAACATATTAACACAAAATGACTATTGTTTGATGGTGACGTGGCATTGGAAAGGTCGGTGGTTTTGGGATTGAATGAAATGGGTCTGCCTGCACCACGGAGGGATGAGAGCGAGGAATACAGTAGGGATGTTCTTCCGGATCTTGGAGTAGAAACATATCTTGATTGCTAAGGAAGAAGCGGACTGCCACAGATTGGTCGACCAGGGAGAGTCGGCCTGTAGGAGAGAATCAGCAATTGGTCACTGCTTTGTTGGATTGATTGGATCGTGATTAGCCGACTCCATGTGCAGGTGATTGCAGGCTTTGGGGAGGACCTGAACAGGTCGGATTTGTCATGTAGGTCGAAGCTTTGATGAGCTCTGGCTTTCCTAGCTGGAAATAAGTGGCTGCGGTGAATCACCTGGATCTGCTGGTGTCAACAGATTTCTAGGAGGAGCTCTATAAGAACTGAAGAAGGTAGGAGACTGAGAATCGGCATTCTTGGGTTCAAATCCCAGGCTCTGTTTTTATCAGGAGAGAGTGAGAAAACCTTGTTCAAGGAGGTCACGGATAAAATGGAACTGAATGTCAATGTGTTTCATGCGTTTGTGCATGACTGGATTGCGTGCAATGGCGATGCCTCCTTGGTTATCTACATGGAGTGGGACAGTGGGAGAGGTGGAGATGCCAAGCTCGGAACAAAGACGATGAAGCCATATTGCTTCTCGGGAAGCATGTGAGATAGAGATGTATTCAGCTTCAGTGCTGGATAGAGCCACACACTTTTGTTTGGAGCTGCTCCAGCTGACTGCACCAGGAAAATATAGCCGGATGTGGATTTGCGGTCATGTTGATCCCCATCCCAATCGGCGTCACAGAAGCCAGTGAGGTCTGAATTGCCAGTAGAGGTGAAAGTAAGGCCATGATGGAGAGTTCCAGCAATATACCGGAGGACTCGTTTGAGTGAGGCACAATGAGAATTGCGAGGATCTTGAACAAACTGTGAAAGCTTGCAAACAGGAAAAGCGAGATCGGGTCTGGTGGATGTAGCAGCAAAGTTGAGTTTGCCAAGTATATGCCGATATTGGGAGTGAAAATATTGATAGTTAGAGCAGCAAGGACGGTCAGATGGAAGCAAGGAGAGGCCAAATTCAAGAGGTGTCGAAACGGGATTGCAGGAAGATAATTGGAAGGTGCGAAGTATGTCAGAGAGGTATTTCTTTTGAGTGAGGTGTAAAAGGCCTTGGGATTGGTCATATTGGGCTTCGAGGCCAAGAAAATAATGAAGAGGGCCAAGATCTTTCATGAGAAATTGGGTTTGGAGTTGGTTTTTGAGAGAAGATAAGGCATGAGGGCAGGCTGCAACAAGGATGAGATCATCCACATAACAAAGAAGGATCAGGGGTTGGGGAGAAGTTTGGAAATAAACACTATGATCAGCCTCAGATCGCTGGAAGTGGAGTTGAATCAGAGCAGAGTCCAGTTTTTCATACCATGCTCGGGATGCTTGCCGAAGACCGTAGAGGGCTTTGTGCAACTTGCAAACATGATCAGGGAACTGAGAGGACAGAAATCCAGGGGGCTGCTCCAGAAATACTTCTTCATGTAGATCGCCATTGAGAAAAGCATTGTTGAAGTCCATCTGATGAATATGAAAACGATTGTGAGTGGCATATGCAGGAATACTGCGTACAGAGGCCATTTTGACAACGGGTGCATAGGTCTCGTCATAATCCAAGCCTTGAATCTGTGTGAAACCACGGGCGACAAGTCGAGCTTTGAATCATTGGATCGTATTGTCTGCATTCAGTTTGAGCTTGAAGACCCATTTGCTGGTGACAACAGGACGATTTGAAGGTCGAGGGACTAAGTCCCAGGTGCCAGCAGTGCGGATGGAGTCCAATTCAAGATACATGGCTTGTAACCAGTCATGTTTAAAGGGACTGTTGAGAGCATCATCATAAGAAAGGGGTTCAAGGGGTAGATCAGTGGAAACAAAGGAGTAATCAGCAGCCCATGCAGGTGGACGTCGTTGGCGGAGTGGTCGAGATGATGGTGGAGAGTTGGGAGGAGGAGAATGAATCAAGGGAGGAGCTGGAGTGACAGGTGGAATGGGAGATGATGGAGGAGAAGGTACCGATGTGGATGGAGTCAAATTGGAGGGAGCAGGAGCAATGGTCATAATGGGATCCTCCCAGTCAAGAAGGACAAGGTCAGGAGGTAAGGGAGTAGAATGGCATGCTTCATATTCATTGAAGTGGACATGAGAACTGATATGAAGGCGATGGGTTTGGAAATTGAAAAGCCGATATGCTTTTTGGTCTAGGCAATAGCCAAGAAACATGCAAGGAGTGCCTTTTGGAGCTAATTTGGACCGCTGATCAGAGGGAATATGGGAAAAAGCACGGCATCCAAAAACACAAAAATGAGAGGTCCTACCAGTATAAAGTTCTTCAGGAATGTGATTGTGCAAGCTGCTATGAGGTGTACGATTGAGGATGTATGTTGCAGTGAAGGCAGCTTCGCCCCAGAATTTAAGTGGGACATGCATAACAATAAGCATAGTTCTAATCATCTCCAACAAAGACCGGTTGACGCGTTCGGCACGACCATTGTGCTCAGGAGTATAAGGAGCGCTGATTTCATGACGAATCCCTTGAGAAGTATAGTATGCCTGGAAAAGAGTGGAACAAAATTCACCACCGCCATCACTACGGACTGTGAGAATCCGATTTCCAGTAGCTCTTTCAACATGAGTGCTGAATTGCATGAATGAAGAAACGGCATCACTCTTGCATTGTAGAAGATAGACAAATAACTTGCGCGTGTGATCATCCAAAATAACCATCAAATACTTTGCCCCTGCAAAAGTAGGAGTGCGAAATGGTCCACAAAGATCAACATGGAGAAGAGCAAGACGGTGTGGAGCATGGCTAGAAGAAAGCGGGAAGGAATTGGGTGGAACGTAGACATGGGACTGTAGGAACCTTAAGCGGGCAGAGGAGATGTGACCATATCTGTGATGCCAGAGGGAGTGACGATTGGGAGGACAATCCACAATGCAGGCAGACTCAAGGCAAGTTGGGGAATTATGGATGAGGTAGAGATTGCCAGACCGAGAGCCAGTGAGAAGAATTTGATGTTGAGGATCTTGGATGATGCAAGAATCTGTGGAAAAAGAGACATGAAGTCCGGCATCAGTGAATTTGCTCACGGATAAGAGATTCTTTTGAAGCTTAGGAACATGGAGAACGTTGTTGAGATGGGTAGTTTGTCCAGAGGAAAGAGTAAGAGGAATTGTGCCAGTGGCAATACCAAGCTGCTGATTGTTATCTCCCATGATAACAGGTCGTGATGGAGAGATATGTTGATAATCAAGAAAGAGTGAGTGGTGCGGAGTCATATGGCTAGTAGCACCCGAGTCTAGGTACCAGGAATGTGGAGACAGGTATGGGGATGTGTCAGAAACAGCAAAAAGATACTCAGGAGGTGGCATATCAGGGAAATCTGCAGATGTGGAAATTTTGAATGGAATGGCATTCTCAAGAGCAAGATTGGTGTGTTCAGAAGGAAGAGCGGAGATGGAATCATCAACAAGATTGTTGTGTTCAGGTGGGGTTTTTGATAAGGACGGTGGAGAAGGACGAGAGGAGCGGATGGGGTTTGGTGCATTGCACTCTCGAGCAAGGTGGCCAGGTCGTTGACAGCGAAAGCAAGTAATGGTGGAGCGGTCAAAACGGGGTCGATCATTTCGAGGAGTGGATTGGGTATGGCGAGGTGGAGTGGGAAGTAGACCTGGGCGAGAATCAGCAAGAATGAGGGTTTCATGGGAATTTATGGGTCGATTTTGGCTTTGACGGAGCGCTTCCCCTTTGACACGATCAATGGCTGTCTCAAAAGTATAGTCTTGCAGACGGCCTTCAAGATTTATCACAAGTCCTTCGAAGGATTTGGGAAGGGAATTCAGGAGCATGCAGACCTTTTCGTCATCTGTGATGGCTACTCCACTAGCATCAAGGTCATCGATCATTTCCTTCATTCTGCAAATATGCACAGTGATATCAGAACCTTCAGAGAGAGAGAGAGAGAGATCATAGAGCTTTTTTCGTAAGCTTAAATGATTCACAGCATTCTTGGAGGCATAGTGGTTCTCCAAAATTTGAAGCATTTCCCGGGCTGTGGTTGCCCCTTTGACCAAGCGAGCGGGAGTATCAGTGAGAAAAAGTACATGCAGTATTAATCGAGCCTTGTGATCTTTTTGGAGAAAAGAATCAATGGGAGCATCAAGAACAACCCGATGTTCTTGGCGAGCGAAGAGGCGAGGTGGTGCAGTATGTGGATTGACAATATCCCAGACATTTTTGTCCTCCAAGATCATTTGTAAACGCCACTTCCACATTTGATAGTTGGTACCATCGAATCTAGGAATCAGACGCCATTCTTGTGCAGGAGTAGTGGTGAAAGATGAATCCATGGCAAGACAGAATAGAGAAAGAGCAAAGGAGACGATAGAGGAAGAGCAAAGAAGAAAACAGAGTTTTGGAGCAACGGATCTCAGGCAGTGTGTGGGCCCATAACCTGATGAAATCAGAAAAGTACTGGAAATATATATTGATAACAAAAGGAAGTACAAGAGATCCTGAATGCCAAGCTTCAGGTGAAATCAACAACACAGACAGAAATGAAGAGATCTATGCATAAGAACGGGAACACTCAACTTGATGTTTTCTGGGTCTTCTGCCTCTGTACTTATAGTGCAGATCCATTGCACGGTTGTGTGATGTGGCAGAGTGGAGGAGTGGTAATAACTCTCCTTAACTCCCCGAGATTCCCGGTGGAACTGTTTCTCCAATATGAATTAGCACAGATAACAAAACGGGAAGTGAAGAAAAGGAAGGCATGGCCATGACATGATCGGCATTGGCTGAGGAGATTCACGGATTCTCCATATTGATTAATGTGCAAAAGAAGTATGGCGGACTCTAAAGAGAATATTTGGGGCCCAAACAAAACATTCCAACGCCTTGTTGAAGATGCGGTTATTTGAATTGAGGATGTCAAAAGGAGAATGTTTGGCAGATCATGTGAATATCTGAAATCAATTCTTCATCAATTGGCAGGAATTGCTACAAACATAGATGGTGAAGATGCAACAGTTCTTTTTCATAGTTTACATCCATCATATGGCCATACTGTAACAATTTTGTAGATTGTACAAGGTCTCTCATTGGATCAAATTATTGCATCCTTGCTGAGGAAGAGAGATAAATAATTAGTTCCAATGTCTGCTATGCAGAAGATTAAGGGCTTTTCTAAGTACAAGGGCAATATTGCAGTTAAATGGGGCAAAAGTAATGGTGGCAATAATTGTGGCAGTTCTAGATCGTTCTTAAACAATAAATCTTCCAGGAGATCACCATCTCAGAATTGAAGGAAAGGAGTTTGCAACTATTGTAAGAAATACTAGAGACACATGCTCGACGTGGGCATTAATCATGATGTCTAGAATGAGTAGATGTGCAATCGATAAGTGGAATGGAATGTAGTGAAGTGTCTAAAATTTGTCATATTTGTTGACACTTGTGAAATGAAGATGATAGTAATTGCTCATTCGAATTTGTAAATTTGTATTAGCAAGGTGTGTGGAACCTGAGGTAAAAGAAGTATGTGGGAATGTCGTATATGCTTACATGCATATGAGTGGAAGATGCGGTTGAAGGTGGGTGTAAGATGCAGGTGTATTGCGTTGCACGTATAACAAAATGTTTATTATCAATTGCTTAATGTATAAGAAAGCAGTATACTTTTCTTAACTATAAGTAATAAATACATCTGCATTTGTAGATAAATTTTTGAATGGCCTCCATATGAATGGTCTTTTTCATATGCTTTACATGACATTGCCTAGCTAAGCTACCTAGGAATCACATTTACAAATAAATATGGTCACATGAATTTAAAATCTATGTGATGGGTAAATGTTCTTTGAGCAATGGCTCTTTTTACCACGTTAAGAACTCTAACGCGATATGACACAATTACAAATACGATCTTATTAGACATGAGATGTAATGTCATTGTATATGATTGCCTCTCATTAAATTGCTATTAAAGAAATGCATATCAGTTGACCTGGCTTCAAAATACCATGCCTCTCATTGAATTGCTACTAAAGAAATGCATATCAATTGACCTGGCTTCAAAATATCATGGGCAAATTTTTTGTCACATTAATAGAATATGCTACATATAAAGAGTGATGCAAATCATGCTCCCTATCAAATCATTCTAAGTTCGATTATAAAAGAGAGAGAGAAAATAGAGATACTTTTGCTTTATCCATGGGGCATCTTGTCATTTGTGGGACATGAAGGAAGGATGGAAGGAAAGAAGTATATTTTAACGTCCGCCGAGGCCAAACCGGTCTATGAGGCGGTACATTCACTACACAAAACAGATAAAAACCACACTGAAAATACAAATGCAACTATACAATGTGTCCCTACTATTGGGATGAAAAAACCCCCACATGGGAGGAAAAACCCTGGTAATAGGCTCTCAGATCCCCTGTCCCATAATAAATACTTTGACGGTGGAGACCTGCAAAATGTACGACGCGAGACGTGCAACCATCAGCGATACCAGCAAGTGATGCAACGATGTTTCAGAGCATCTAAGATCAGCATGTATGCTGGACACTCCTACAGAGCATGATGCTCATCCTCTACTATTTGCATGCGGCAACATTTGCATATTCTCTCATGCCGGGGGATTCTCTGCCCTTCATCCGTACTCTAGCGACCTGTTTCAATTCTGAGATGATGGGATCCCGTCCTCATGGAGGCAATAGCTCTCCATTTCTTCATAGATATGTGTGCTTTCAAGTACTATGTGGGCCATGTTCCAATGCTAGATTAACCTGCTCTATCTTAGGCTTCACAAGAGTGGCTGCATTTCACATAGTGGTAGCAAAGCGCTCTTTCTAGTGTGCATCTTGTCCCTCGACATCAGGCATAGCCACAATCTACTGGTAGTCTATAAACCATGTTACGAACCACTCCTTAACCCCTTGTTCTTGCAGGTTAAGCTGATCCAACCGTTGCCCACCGTCAGATTTCAACCAAATTATTTTACATAACTTCTAGAACATACTATTGTTAGAGAATATTCCAATGATTATTGTCATAACTCGTCGAATATTCCTGTTTCACAGAATGTTCCAGTAGTTATTATCATAACCATTCGAATATGCCAGATGGCACCAAAATATGCCATTCGACAGGACAACTCTGTTTTGCCCCTTTTCTTCTCGCAACTCAAATCGAGCCCATGTTTCATCCATGTTCTTCAAATCGACAGCTCAAATCGACAAATTTTTTCAAAGTAACGGCTAAAATCGAGAAATTTCTTCAAATTGCCCCTATTTCACCTCTGTTCTTCGGATAGACAGCCCGTTCTTCGGATAGACAACCCACAAGTTTCCTCAAATCAACCATGTCTCACCCCTGTTCTTCGAATCGACCTGCACAAATTCTTTTTTCTTCTTCTTCGCATCATTTGGGCTCAGCTTTTCACTTATTCGCTCGGATTTGAAGCAGGCGAAGAGGGCATCCTCCTTGTAAATTCTTTTTGTTACAATCGATATCTTGTCTTTTTTATCTATTGGTTAACAGATTTTTGGATTCCTTCTGCTTCTTTTTTGCAGATTGACGTTGTCTCTTAATCTCTGTTGTTTGATCAGTCAGCAGTTACTTGGCTAGCAAGCCCATAATGTTTTGTGCCTTCTAGCCCCTGCCGAATGTTTTTGCCATGTTGCATGCCGTAGCAACTAGATCTAAAGGGCTCGTTGCTCTGTTCTTCTTGAAGCCCCTTCTTGAAGAAAACTTTCTGGGAAAATACCCGATTCTTCAAAATTTATTTGTTGTGCAGCTTCCTCATCTGCATCTCTCTCTTCCATCTGCTCTAGCGCCCAGCTCCGGTGCTTCAACCTGCTCGAACCAGGGGTTAAGGGAGATAAACCTCCTCCTCTCAGGGGTAACGCAAAATAACCCTCTCGGGCTGCCGGCCTCGAGGGTTATTTTGCGTAACCCCTTCGAGGAGGAGGTTAACCTCCTCTTATAGTGCTCCCGCTATACTCTCTTCAGTCGTTGTGGCCCTTGTGCCAATAACTAAACCCTAGGGGGAAGACGCTATGCATCCATGATATTGACCTTATGTAAATATGCAAGATGTCTCACTATAAGGGATCGGCGTGGGTGAACAACATGGCAGTGTCATTGAACGATGTCCAGTCGTCCTCTAACATAGCCATACTCAAAAGTCCCTATAAGCTTCCTATGACTCTCTTGGCCAACTACCCAATCCCATATCATGCCTTACCTTCAAACCCATCTCAATAGCTATAAATCAATCATGAGCTATGGTTTTAATACGTTTCATTATAACCTACATAACTAATGGAAAATCTCAAAACCCAACACTTTCACTTAAGAATCAATGTAACATGATGACTGCAACTGCATGTAATCCTTGCCACATTATCGTGAATCATAGGTCCACCTTTAGGAGCCAAAACAACACAGATGGCACAATTCTTGAGCTTCATGCCCAACTTACCGATTAGCTACCCAGATGCTCATATTCTCCTTTACTTCTATTAAGGAGGATCTACTTAAGAGCCATCTCAGAGGTCAATCTTTCAGATTCTTTACCATTTTAGAGTTATCAATCCTTATATTTCATATTAATTTAATTAGATTACAATCATTCAAAGTAATGCATTTTCTTACTGTTACAATTCTTGTGACTGTTCTCAGCAATCTGTGGCAGTCTTCCCTGATTCCATCCATATGCAAGGCAACAGAGCTCCATCCAAAGGTTTATTCTTTAATTAAATCCTCAGGCTAGCAACAAAATACTAAACCAAGAAAATATAGAGACCACTCAACCAAAAAAATATAAACAACAAAAAAAGAAACGTGATCGATTAATTCCAAAACTTGTAGATGTCCAGCAAAGAAGGTTCAAGACATGCCAATTTTGTAGATTCAAGCTAACTCGGCACTTCTCAAGTAATTTCAGACCTTTTTGACTTAGAATTAGCCCTTCCAGATATGTTTCCAAATGACTGGTTACCTTCCATGGCCTTATGAATCTCCAACAATTTCATAATTTATCATATGCACATGCAAAAATCATGTACAGACTAATCATGGCAGCTCGTAGCACCTCAATTGATCAAAAGCAAAACCCCACCTGAGAATTTCTTCATGTATAGACCTGTGGACCCCTTACAATTGCTTATGCCTCAAAAGATCGTCTTCTAGCTCTAAGAATCAAACTGCAAAAAAACATACATAGTGCAGTCAATTCTGACCTAGCATCACAATTTCTGTCATAACTTTCACATACGAACGTGTTTCGACCTAATTACTCCTTGTCTTCATGGTCTGCAACAATCCTTTCTCCAAAGAGACAAAACCCTGGTCTCATGCTGCATACATGCCATGCATATGTACATACGTACATAAGTACGTATATACTGGCCCATCAAGTGGCTAGGGCTGTTACAGTAAATTGTTGTTGGATGTAGGTTTGAAATTCTGGCAAACTATATGGTTTTGAACCCAAATCTATATCCTTTGAGTAGAAGGTTCGACACGGTTGTGGCGGCCTAGAAAACAAGTTAGAGACTTACCGAAATTGCAGATCATATTTTGAGATCTTTTGCAAAATGTATAATAGAAAGCCTAGTTTTGTGCAAGGGTATGTTCATTGTTTAGGTTTTTCTGGCGATGGAATAATGCTTACTTCGATTTATTAATGGTGTTTTAACTCCATATCCACTTTATTACAATTAAAGCATTAGTTATTTTAGTTAAATAGACATTTTTAATGGTGCTACCTATTCCGTTTATTGTTGCTTTCTTTTAACTATTCTAGATACATGTGGGAGTTTCTATGTATCCTAGCAGATGCAGTTAGATGATCGGATTGGAAATCTTGAAATTCGAGTGGTGGGAGACCTCGTATTTCACGTTCTTGAAGGGTTATGTGGATTGCTAGTTGTGATTTTTTTTTGCTTGATTAGAAGCATGATGACTTAGAGGCTTCTCCAACAATGCACTATATTTTGGATTATCTTTTAGGGCTGGGCTGCAGTCTAGTTGGATTTCATTGGATTCAGAATAATGGCGAGCTAGGAGACCTTTACCTTTATAATGGAAATGCCTTTCGTCAGGCATAAGGTTAAGGTGATTATCTGTCTATATGTCCTTCTATTTTATCCAGGTTTTGGTCCAAGTTATTCTACTAATTTGCTAAGGTATTGGAATTCATTATTTGCGCTTAATCCAAATATGGAAATTAAGGGTAATAGGAGCTGCTACAGTTGAGCGAACAAATGGACTAGTTGTGGAAATTTATGGAGAAGATCCTATAGTACTTAGTTTAACAGAAGAAGGTTGATTTTTCCCTGTAATAAGCTGACCTGACGAAGATGTTGACGAATCCATAACGAGTACTCAACCTGTTTTTGTTTATTCTATTTTCTGATAGCAGCTCTACTATTTTCTGATAGCAGTCAGACAAAAACTGTCGTTTCTCAAAAAAAAAAGGAGGGGGGGATGGGGAGCTCGGTTGCTGTGTTGAAAATGTAGTGCTACTAGTTCAAAATGCAAAGCTATAGAACTTTGCCTTGCTAGTGTCTCCTCAAGCTTCAAGTGAAGGTATGGTTCAACCCTTTAGTATTCTCTTTGAGTGATTTATAGATTTGGATATGTTTCTTTAGCTTATCACTTTATAATTCATATAGTACATTTACAATGAGAGCTTCTGAATTATGTGTTGCTCTATATTACATGCCTAGTGGATACCTCTGCTATAACAGGAAACACTAGTGGAATCTCCTATCCATTACAAGGAGAAAGACTGTTGTATGATTTTAAAATTGAGCCATTGTGGATTTAGGAACTATAACTGCAGCAAAAGATATGCATTTGATATACATGACTGTTACTAGGTTTGAAGCATAATCCAGGTTCATGTCTATGACTAGGATTGAAGCAGAGAATTCAGACTTGCATATTGTGCATTTGCTACATTCAAGCCCTACGATTTCTACCCTATAAAAGTTCGGAAGATACGGGCATGTATTTACTATGTCATATTGAAATATAAAGGCTGCTTCATTAAAATGTTTCTATGATATTTATGAGAAGGGTCTACCTAAGCATATTCGTGCTATTGGGTCTTGTTCTTTCTCAAACAACATTCATCTTCTTCTGAAGTATTGTACTGATAATTTTAGAGGAGTATCAACCAAAGCCTGGCCGTTAATAGTCTTCTTTCATAGTTCTTTAAATGCCACCATTTCTCACTAGCACTATAATAGGCATCAATAGAATGGATGAAATCCAGGCAGTGTTGCCCAACGTGGCAAATCTGTTATGCTGCTCCGATGCTATAAGTATTCAATGTATCTTTTTGCATTGATAATGTGTCGTAATGGACTTTGTGTAGATGTTCATTTTGGTATGTAATTGCAAATATGACATGTAATGTGATAGATGGGACCATATTTATGCGTTAGCTATGTGATGCAATAAAGCATGATTTCATTAATTGGATAGAATAACGGAATTTTGAGAATTTTAAGCACACCTAATTTGCTCAAGCACCAATACTTTCACCTAGTATTCGAGCCCAAGGTACATGAGGTCACTAACATACACATATCCATACAAATTATGTGTCATACTTGTACGTGTACGTGATACTTGTACAAGCTACAATCTACACCAATAATTCACATCAATAATTTTACTTCACTATAAAAACAGCTCCATTCGGTGGTAGAGGTCATTCATCTTCCATGGCTTCCTTGCCTCCTCGTCCGGAGCACATCCGATCCTTCAAGTGCTACTTGAGCTTGGCGATATGTGTGAATACATACGAAATGGTGTTAATCTTGATCCATGGCTCAGTCCAAAGCGGATGGTCAAGAGTGGTTTGAGGAATCTCAGCTTGTCGTGTTGTGGTCCACCTTTATTGGCTTCGATCAGAAAATTTTCCCTTGAAATCACCTTAAAGGTGTTGATGATGAGTAGGTGATGATGATTGTACTAAGGATATAATAATGATATGAGCACCTATGAACTATGTAAGGATGTAGTATGTAATGATTTAAGAATGAATATTATGTGATGTATCATACATGAGTATTCTATTCGGTGTGTTCTTGACCTCCACTTTTTAAAAGCGGTCCCTAGTTTCAATTACACCTAAGCAAAAATACTCTTACCTCACATAGATCCAAAATACAAGACATTCACACAAAATATCCATTGGCTTGTTTGTGTACAAAATATGCATTATACTTGTACATGTACAACCAATGCATTATACTTATAGGTGTACATGACCATGGAATAATTTAAGGGCTAAACTTAGCTATTTGGCGATTTTTTAGCACATTTTCAAAAAACATTGGCTAAAGTAAATGGAAAAAATTGGGAAAAAAATAATAATTTTAGCTTAACTTTTTTGGGGGATATTTGTTTAGCCAAACACTAGAAAGTAAGATGAAATTTTGTATTGTTTAGCCAAACTATGGAAACTTTTAGAATGAATTTGGGCTAGTTTAGCTAACATCATTCTAGTTTATATGAAATATATGATTAATAGTTTAGTTTCTAGCATTATGAATTAATTTGAGTCCTAAACTTTGCTAGTTAACATTATTTTAGAATGTTTTCACAAAGAAAATGACTAAAATAAGTGGAAACGATTGAAAAAAGGTATAGTAATTTGGCTCAATATTTTCTGTTGGCCACACCATAGAAATTTTTGGGATGATGTTTGGGTTAGTTTAGCTAAACGCTAGAAAGTATGAGAGGAAACTTGTTCGAGTTTAGCAAAAGTTTTGGGATTAATATCGAGGCAAGTTTAGCTAAAGTCATTGTACAATAAGAAATATGCGATTAGTAATTTATTCCGTGTACATGACTCTTATACACCCTCAATAATGGTGCTACAGCCCAACCCAATAATTCACATCAATAATTTTGGGCTCACTATAAAAGTAGCTCCATTCGGGGCTAGAAGTCATTCATCTCCCATGGATTATTCGCCTAGTTCTATGCACCACATCGAGGCGATCAAGTGCTCAATGAGCTACACTGATCTTGTGGGTTGCAGTGATAGGGGTATTCTTCTTGATCCTTACCTGCAATCCAAAGCCAATGGCGCTGAGATTCGTTGCCCCGGGTTGATTCGTGTTATGATCCACCTCATTTGGCTTCCTGAGCGCAATAGCTATGAAATATCAGGGATCACTACAGCAGATGTTGATGAAGACTGAATCACCTGTTCAGCAATGAATATTGTAGTGATGTTCTAGCATATAAGATATAGTAATGCATAAGAGCACTTGTATTAATCTATACAAAGCAGATAGCAATAAAAACTAACTACTTTAATGTACCTTGAAGACTCAAGTTTCATCTCCATCCTCTGAGGCCTCTTTAGCCAATAGTTCCTGCACCTGGATTCCTACCAATGCGGGGATCAAAACCAATAATGGCTTCGGTTCAACTAACCAGGCATAGTCTATCGTTTTGAGAGACTGATAACGTGGTCTATCATTAGGATTCGGCCTCCATTTTTTATGCCAGCAGTCCCGATGCTGTAGAGCGTATGCGGTACCTTTCCTAGCCACAGGCTCCCACCAAGAAACAAAGACCTCGTTATAATGAGGGGCAGTGGGATCTTGTATAGGATCCTCCTCTGCATAGGAACATTTGCTAGAAAAGATTTGAAAGTTAGCAAATTGATAGATCTCAGTATATCCTGTAATGAATTTTGCAAGCAACATAGATCTAGTTCAAGAGAATGTTAGGAATTATAGGAAAGCTAGTATACTGGCATGGTTATAACATCCAAATGATGTCATGTTCTTAAACGACTGTGAAAATAACCAAACAAAGAAACACTAATAGAGTGTACATATTATTCACAACTGTGAACCTATCTATTTGCAGTCAATATATACTTCCCTTAAGTTGCCATCTCAAACATAGGACTATAGTTGTATGCGCATTCATCTCAAAAAGAATGATGTTATATTCTCGAACATATGATGTTGTTTAGATTTATTGGGATACTAAAATACATCAACCTTAGTCTTAGGATTATAACATCCAAATGATGTCATGTTCTTAAATGACTATGAGAATAACCAAACAATAGTTGCAAAAGCGTAAATAGCATCAAATACACATAGTTCCACCTCGAAGGGTGGCCCACCATAACATAGCATCTGTAGCAACAACATCAGTAACATCAATATAGGGGAGATCCTACCCATGGCTCAGACTCGAAGGATCGACTGATGGCCCTTCGAAAAATTTACATGAAGAAAAATTTTGGGCCCTTCGGGCTCTAACAAAAGCAAACATAGATAAGTAAAATAGGAAACATTTGTAATGACATTGTAGACATTTTTAAAACATATAATTATTTAGGAATTAAAAATAGCAAATGAAATTTAAGGATTTTAAAAGTTTGCTAGGGATATATATGGTGTAACTAGAAAGCACAAATAAGGTGGAGACAAATAATGGTTAAGGAGCAGCTCGAAATGCATTAAGGCTGCCAATTTTTGCTGTGTTCTTGGAGTTCTATTGCAGGCCACAATCAGCAGTTCCCTTGACTCTCTTTCTTTGAGACCAGGCAGGGGCGGGGCTTCTCCCTGTTTGATTTGCCAGCTTGACATCCTTTTCTCGTTAAAAACTATTATAATATTATTATATTTGCTGCGTCCCTATACCCTACTAATGCCAGATTACTACAATGGATCAGAAAATTGGATCCCCCTGGACATGCTAGGTCTATCTGAAGATTGTATCTGATTTATTTCTAAAGTTCTACTTGTAATTGGTCTACCCTTGTCTTCCTAAATGAAAAATAAAAAGTAAGTGTTGTTAAAAAACTCGTTTTTTATTTTTAAAGTACCTCTATAAAAATCCTCACGTTTTTTAAAGGATTCTTATGATTTGGTATGGCCAAACAAAAAAAAAAAATTTTGCACATTCTTTGCACTGCTTTATTGGACATATTTGCTACTATTAAAATGCACATTTTTGCTACAAGTTACAAAATGTAGCATGCCAACAAGTAAATCAGAAACTTGTCTACTATTAGAAACTATTAAGTTCAAGTACTATTAGAAACTATTATGCAACCTTTAAGAAAGTTCAGAAAAACATTATTATTATAAAGGTTAAGAAATATGAGAATTTTATATACAAGGATAAATAAGTTTATATTTGGATTAAAAAAAAAAAACATAGTCTAAGGATTTTTTAAAGATTTTTAAAGATTTTTAACGTATGTTATATGAAATATTTTTTTAAAGATTTTTTCCAAAAATTTTAAAAATCTTCAGAAAAAATCTTAAAAAACGTTTTTTAAAAGTACAAATTTTGACGTACTTAACAACATTGAAAGTACTTTGTCTCTGTGGACAATAAAGATCGATTCTATTCTATAAAATGCTAAAGATTAGCTTATGACTTACAAATGCTTGCGAGGTATGATATTTAAATGAAGGTATGAGTCCGCTTGTTGATAGATGCAAACTCATCAAGGTTATTAGTTTAATATTACTTGAACTTGAAGATAAGAGTTCATTTTTTTGCAGCATATCCAGACCTTGATGCTTACATATAGAGGACTTGACCCACTACAAAACTCAAAATTTGTCTAATGTGTGTGAATGGCGTATTGCTTCTAAAGCAATCCAGTGCACTTAAATGAAGCATTTAAGCCACTCAAGATTGCCCATGACTAAATGTACATGTTGCACATGAATATAGGAATAGTATTTGTCTTTGCGGGGATATTTTAGTTCAAGATGGAATTGAAAATGTGTCGATATTAAGTTTCATCTGTTTGTGCTGGGCAAAAATTCTTTGCACTTTATGTTAGCACTTTGTTGGTGAGCAACCAATGTTATTTGTAAACAGTTGCTTGTAATGGTGTTTACTATACCTTAGCTGGTGATGGTGACGTTGCAAGAAATAAAATGAGCTAGCTTAGATCAACAATGACCATGATGATATCATGACCCAATGTACTTTTCAAGGTCAATCTGGATCAGATGGAGGTTGAAGAAGACCACGAGAAAGATGTCTTAGAGCCTTCGCTCAATAGCAAATATCATAGGATCGAATAAAGACTTTGACAAAGCAGTGGAGCCCAGACCACCAATAGTCTTGGATACTCCAAAATATCTGACAAAGTCTTGGCTAATATGGAGTGTATGGAAGCGAAGGCGAAGAAAGGTCTTTTATGATAAGCGTATTTCTTCTCAGGTGGTGCTTCAAGAAATTCGTAAGAAGTTGTATAATTGCTTTCAGATCTCCAATTGGCCTGATCGTATTAAAATTCCAATATGGAGTGATCATCTAAAAGTGATTGATGCTTCAGGGACATTCCTTACTTATGGAAGTACTTTGTAATATTTTGAGTGTATAATATGAAGTAAAACACGTTCTTCAAAAAAAAAAATATCTGACTATAGGCAAATGATGGCAAGCCTAAAAGGACCACCAAGGCTAGAAGCACCATTAGAAACATAGAAAAGTCCATTGTGGAACAGAAGTCCATCTCGACTCAAAATGATCATAGTCCAACCGCATTTACCGAGAAGATGATGCTAAGCCAAGATGTGAAAATACATCTTGAGCCAATGTATCAGACGGGAGACATGCAATAACAAACTCCAAAAGATGTAACTTGAGGCCTTCCAAACAAAGTGATGGTCATAAGCTGGAACCGATTGGGTCCTAGAGTAACTTGCAATTGTTGATCAAATGTAGAATCATCCAACTTAGACTCAAGGTAGGAACATTGAAACAAGACATCCAGCTATTCTTGGAGGGATCCAGGATAGTACTTGATCACAAAATCAATGTGGGATAATACATAAGTATGCCACCAAGCCTGGCGATAGTTGAGCACTCGAGCAGACTAAAAACATTTTAGCTTTTAATGATCAACCTTGTATTTCGATGGTGAGTTTGAGTTGTCATCTCTCTAACAACACTCTAATAGAAACTAGAGAAAAAGTATCACTATGAAAGGTTTGATATTGGAAGCAAGAAAGAACAAAATACTTTATTGCTATGAGATCCTCCATGGGTTTGTAAGACCAGATTTTATAACACAGCCATGTCATATAGATCCAGTAGAGGCAAAATTATGATGCAACTAAATTATAATAAAAGGTGTGGGCATGAGAGCCAGTTCATTTGTGGCATTCACAAACAATAGTGTTCAATGTCAATCTAGTCACGCATAAAAGCTAGCAAAGAAAACTTTATCCAACTTTGTTGTGAATCTTCAAATTAGTGTCTACGGTAAACGTCAATTTGAATGTAGAGCAATAAGCTGATTGAACATGGTAATAGCAATGTGATGAATAGTTCTATGCTCCATAACGAATTATTCAGTATATACTCCAAATTACAGATCCAAAGCAGCTGATTTAGTCGAAGTATTGGAGAGAGACGTGACCTTGATAAATTAGTTGCACAATAGATATCAGGAACATAGGGATCCATATACTAGTTTAGTCGCACTGATAGATTGCAGTATGCTATCAGTGTCTATGCAGGCCATAATCCTATCATGAATATCATGATAAACCATATAAATATCTAGAATCTCAATGGTTCGAATTGTCAAATGAAGCAAAACAATGTGTGAAACTTACCATTTGCCCTTTGCAATTCTTTTTTTATTCATGTAAAAGTTTATTCTCTTGAGTTTGCAAGCCTTGGCACTCTCATTCAATGTCATGTATAGATTGATCAAGCATTAATTTGTCCTCCTGAGAAGCTCTCTTGAAGTAAAACTAAGTTACAACTAATTTTGCATTTTACTTTGACAACCTACACAACTAACTGTATCAAACAACTTTACACATTTGATGCACACCTGCTGATGTTTTCTTCTTGCCAAAAAGGAAATTCATTTAAAAAGATCAAATTGGCTCATCAAATAATGAAAAATCATAGTAGGGTTATACAAAATCTATTTGCTAAATAAGAACATTGCATGTAGAGTTGATAGATAGATAGATAGAAACACAGACTAGAAAGACCAGCAAAAGCGAGAATAAAGCAAGTCTTAGAAAAAAAAGCGTTTAAAATATTATTTTATTGGACCCTTTTTTCTCCTATTTTTGCTTTTCTTCTCTCCCCAAGTATATGAGGTTTCCCATCTCTTCTTTTGTTGTTTTATAAATTGTAAAATGTGACACCTCTTTTTAGATTGCCCCAAACCCTCCTTCGGTGGGAATATTTCTGGTATATGTTGGTACATGCCTGGAGGTTCCAAGTTATTAGCCTAAACCTGTAAGTGTAGGTAGCTTCTGTAGAAGTTCAAAATCCTTACAAACTATATGTTTTTGAACTCAAATCTATATCCCTTTGAGCAGAAGGTTCGACAAGGCTATGGCACTTGGAAAACAAGTTAAACCAAAATAGCAGATCATCTATTGAGTTGCTTAACAAAATGTATAGTAGAAAGCTCTTTGGTTATGTGCGATCATCATTTAGGATTTTCTGAATTGATCAAAGCTCATGCATGGTGACAAAAATCTAGTGTTACTAATTCTGTAACAATATTCCAAACAATGTCTTTTCTGTTTTGATGCAGTCTATCATTGAATTATCATACTAACAACGACAGAATGTCAGTTCTTACATCACCATTTACCTAATAGATTTATGTATTATAAATCGCTGCATAATGGTCTACATGGACAAGTTTTTCCTCTCAATAAAATTAAGACAACCTCTTTCATTGTCAATAAGAAAACCAAATTTCTCTATTTAATTAACTCATGCTTAATTAGGGCATGTGATGCTAGTTGGGACTTCAACGAACGCGCAGGACCAGAGATATTAACAAAGTTCAATTAACGGGTCAAGAGCATAACTGCAGCAGATTTTTAGCCACACACATCGGATGATGGAGCCATCTTGTCACGTGATACGGAAGGCAGTTGCTTCACATGTACAACATCTTTGACTTGCTTATCTACAATAGTTTCATATGATCATCCTCCTCCCTCTACACTTGTCGATATTAGAGTGAGGGATGCGGATCAAGCATTATAGATTATATACCTGTGGCTGAGCAGGATCTACACTTTGTCACAGAATTTAGAGATGAAGAGGTGGATTCAGATCATCAACCTCTCTTCTTTGAGGCAGATTGGTAACCTACGCAAATCCACTATCAAGCCTCATCTGCATCTCGATTACGATCAGAAAAGTCTTATGTCCAGCTACTAACTAAAGAGCTATTAGAAATTCTACAGTTTTCCACATGGAGCACCAGACGATAAGTTGATCACCGTCCTTTTGAGTGTTGCAGAGTGATGTTGTGAGAGAAGATGCACATGAAGACCTTCACATTTGACAGGCTTTTCTCGAAATAAATGGATTGATATTGAATGCATGGAACTAAAATGTCGGTTGGTCGATCTCATTATCATGTTGCATGCAATGAAACATCTCTTTAGAATAGTGGATGTAGTACTTGATGCAGCATTACGATTCTAACAGGGTACGTAATAAGGCACTAGCACAGTGAGACCCGCATTGGTTATAATAGAGGCAGATATCACTAAGGACTTGCAATGCCTTGCAAATGGCAATATTGCAGATTTAGATGGCGTGCCGGCAGAATTGTTAAAGTGGGTTGAACCTTAGATTGTCCGTCTCCTGGCTAGTTTATTCAACTTAGCACTTCAAGAAGGTTTTTTCCTCGCAATGGAGCGTCAGTTTAGTGGTTCCACACATAAGGTAGGTGATCCTCAATGCCCCACACAATCATGGGGAGCTTATTATTAGCAAAATTGCTGGCTGGAATTCTTGAGCAGCAATTGATGGCATGGTGGTGGCCTGCACTTACACAAGCAGGGTGCAGGCCTAAGCACTTATTCATAAATCATATTTTCACATTGGAGACCTTGATATAGGACAACAAGCATAAATGACAAGATCTATATTGTTGCTTTGTGGATTTCACGAAGGCTTTTGACACAGTTTATAGGGAGAAGTTGTAGGAGAGATCAATGCGTAGGAGTCCCTAAGAGAGTTGCAAAATGCAGTACACAAATAGAAAATATGTTATCTCGAATGCCAACATTAGGCCAACTTATCAATGTTGGAGTCCGTCAAAGGTGCCCATTCTCTTCCACATTATTTAGACTATACATTGATCAGCTTGAGGGTTGGCTTGCCCAGCATGGAGGCCAGTTGATTCACCATATCATTTGATAGCTCATATATGCAGATGATGTAGATCCTTTAGCTTATACACCAACAAGTATACAACAGCATTTGAATGCACTAAGTACTTTCTGTCAAGACACTGGAATGTGCCCTAATTTGGCAACAAAGGCGTCCTTGCTTTACTTATCAATGCCAGAATGTGGAAATGGTGCAGACATCCAAATACCTAGAAGTGGAGTATTGGAAGCCTTTATATATGCATAACGTGTATTGGAAGCCTTTATATGCAATCTGAACAAATCGTCATATAGCAGATCTTTACGAGTGGTCCCATCAGTCACACTTGTTTAGGATTTTCGTGAAGTTAGTTCTTCTATATGGAGTGGAAGTATGGAAACGGGTGACATCACTTGCATTTTGGAAGATTTGGAATGTGTTCGAGTTTTTTTTGACCGGGGCATCTAGAGTCAAGTCCATTGTCCCGTGCCAAATTCTTCTGCAAGAGACATAGTTCTTACCTCTTCAAAGGGCTGTTGAAGAGCATCACATAACATATTGTCAGAAGGTGGTATCATGAAGACTCTCTCCTTCCAAACCTCATCTACACAATGGCCATGTGTCCACAACCAAGTCTGCTGGAAGGAGAAACAAGTTTTGTTCTCTACATGGAATGTGCAGGAACATGGGTGCATACAGGTATAAAACAATGAGGATTACAATCACTTAAAGCAGTATCTAGACACATGCTTCCTAAATAAGCTTTAGGATGGCAATGCTTTAGAGCTCGTAAAGACAATGCAATACAGGAATCAGATTATGCACATGCTTGCCAGAGGTCCACTGCAATACCTATAACATATTTCCCCATGGAAAGCACAAAGAATGACTCTTTTCATATGCACAGGTGTGCAGCGTCTCAAAACTAAGACATTCAAATGGGCAACAAGAAAACAGGATCTGCCTATCAGGGCACAGTACGCCTATGAGATCAGTTGTGTCCTTCATTACTAAGATTTATATGTAACAGATGTATAGTTTATTAGTGAGCTTATTATCTGCTAAGGTTTTTCCCGAAAAATCCTTTCTTTGGGGGATGATCTGGATAGTAATAGATCTATTGTATTCTCTGTTCATTTAGGTCCCATAGGTCTTTTGATCTCTGTGGATGATAAAATTCAATTAAATTCTCTTCTTTATTCTTTCTTCCTTAAAACACCTTTTATAGAATAATATTGGGGATGGTCCTTTAGATGTCTAGTGTGTTTTTCCTAAGGACCACCAAATCATTTGCTATATATTAAAGAGTAGCTCAGTTCTCTCAAAGGGAGCCTTTCTATTAGATTATTCTTTACTTCCTTTCAAATTGTCCGTTTGAATTAATACAAGGTAGTTTAATTCATTCAAGGGATTAAATTGTTTCTAAGCAAAATTTTTGAGATCTAAGTTAGGGCACATTAGGGTCTAGTCATTTAGCTTATGTGGCTTAAGCTTGTATTTTGTCGTGCCAAGGGTGGACTGTGATATGCACGAGCTCAGGAGGGTGGCTCTTTAAGCAAGAGGTTTAAGGCATGAATACCATTTCCCAAGGTCGTAGATAATATTTCACATAATAAATCAAGTTTGCTAATTAAAGACAAGGAGTTATGTT
This sequence comes from Isoetes taiwanensis, assembly GCA_021234155.1. Classification (NCBI taxonomy): domain Eukaryota; kingdom Viridiplantae; phylum Streptophyta; class Lycopodiopsida; order Isoetales; family Isoetaceae; genus Isoetes; species Isoetes taiwanensis. The sequence continues at coordinate 108,945 of JAJEKV010000565.1, forward strand.
AATATAAAAGGCAAGTGTTTGCTAAAAGAACTGAAGCCGTGGAGACACCTATAAATAAAAGCTAAACTTCCGTATCTTCGCAACGTGAGCTTCAATTTCTAGAACCGCCTCAAAGTGTAGTTTTCAAATTGGAATGGTGTTTCCCATAGTTCATCTGTATAGAAAAGTGTAATAGCCTAAAACATGACAAATGGTGAAAGATGACTGCTTGATCTCCTGTAATCAGAAAATCTACATTTGATTAAGCCAATATTTTTTCCTCGGAGCTTTTTGCTAATTATATTCAACATCCTATTCTTAACCCTAAATGCAACCTTATTGCTAAACAAATTCCTAACTTGTGATTGAGACCTGGTCTGTATACATACATGCATGCCCACTTACCACAAATGATATTATGGCGCCCTTATTCCATTGTATAATAGTGTATTGTCCCATTGTGGATTTAATACTAGATGCAATGTTATGTAAAGTCCCTTTTAAACAAATTAACAATGCATCAACTTAACGTTAAACATGTAAAGTCCCTTTTAAACAAATTAACAATGCATCAACTTAACGTTAAACATGCGTTCATTTTTTTTTTATCATTTGGAGTTTGCTTAGTGATCTAAATAGAACGGATTGATTAGTAGCTATTTTGTATGCAAAAAAGAGCGAGATAACAAGGGAGTGTTCATATCTTGACCAAACATAAAATGATGTTTTGGTATTTCATGCTGATAATCAAAATGATGTAAAACCTTTGCATTGGCTTGGAACCAAACCATAGATGTGATTGTGTAATACCCTCACTTTCGTACAATCCACCAGGAAGACAGAAACTCACACCCAAGAGAGCTCAATTTTCTACTATACATAGAAATGAATAAAGAATGTAACAGCTACTATACACTGCATACAATTTTCACTTGTTATAGCTGCTCCACTTTCAGGATATCTGTTAACCGAGGTTTATGATACATTCTCAGAAACAATGAAGAGCATATAACACTCAAGGAAGAGCATGCCATCGCTGCACCAGACACCCATGGTGGTAACCGGATCCCAAAAGCAGGATATAAAACACCAGCAGCAATTGGTATGGCTACAAGGTTGTAACCCATAGCAAACATATAATTCCATTTGATCCGTTTTAAACGTCTTTCTTGACAAATCAAATGCAGTGATTACATCCTCAAGACTGTTCTTCATAAGCACATAATCAGCAGCCTCTATGGCAATATCAGTGCCAGCTCCAATTGCAATACCAACATCAGCTGCTACAAGAGCTGGAGAGTCGTTGATTCCATCCCCAACCATTGCAACAACCACCCCTTTAGATTGAATATCTCTGACTGCATCTGCCTTGCCATCTGGCATAACTTCAGCCATGTATTCCTCAATGCCAATCTGCATGATTTTCCAAAACATTGTTTTTATTATCCCAACTTAGCAAGTTAGCAGTTGTACTTCCAAATTACCTCAGTTGCCACGGCCTGAGCTGTACACCAGTTATCTCCTGTCACCATGATAGGCCGAATTCCCATTCTCTTGAGTGCTTGAACAACTAGTGCTGCTTCACGCTTTAAAGGATCTGAAACTGCTATAATCCCAGCTAACAAATTGTCAATTGAAACAAGTATGCTTGTCTTTGCTGCATTCTCAACCTCAGATAAGTAACTTTCAGCCTCAGAAGATATCTCCACTGCATGAGCTTGCAGCAGTCTTCTATTGCCGACCTACAATGCAGAATCACAAAATGCACGAGAGTCAAAATCCCTTTCTTCTGTTGATTTCCTCTTTTGATTTTTGATGTAGGTAAAAAACCAGGACAGAAAAAATTACCAGTATTTTGTGGTGATTAACCTCGCATTTTACTCCCTGGCCAGGAACAGATTCAAAATGTTTGCTTTCCTGGAGCCAGCTTGTATCTCTTGTGGTGGGAGTTGATTGACCCATGGAAGCAGATGATTCAGAAAATACGAGAAAATGATGTGCATGTTCCACCACTGCTCGCGCCAGGGGATGTTCACTGTTTGACTGATTTGAAAAACCAAAAATTAGCATCATCATAAAATGATATAGAGAGACTAAGCACATATGACATGCACATGACCACAAAAGAGAACGTGCGTAATACATGTTGAAGCTTCAGAAAATGCAACAAAAAGGTTCAAATATGATATCTACACGCATTATACAATGCAGTTGACGATGTTTGTATGCTTATTTATAAACTTTTAAGAAGCTATATTTTGCAAATGGAGTTAAAAACATCAGTAATCCCATGGATTGCCTATTTAATTTAAGTGACGCGAAGAGTTTTGATTGTTTTTGCAGAAAGTTTACATCTCATTGCTCGTGTAATTTACTGATGTCATTTTCGGTGTCAAGCAACAAAGGCTAGAATTTATTGGCATTGTTCACATGGAAAAAAAAAATAACATGACATTAACATCTTTATTTCTATCTTATATTCAAAGGACAGATGGTTACGCAAGTCTAGAATCTAAATATCAGGATTTGATAGTTATCATACCTCTGCAGCAGCAACAAGACCAAGAAAATCTTGTAAATGAATGTTGTTGAATACTTTTATGGTTGTTACAGATGGCCTTCCTTTGGTCAAAGTTCCAGTCTTATCAAACACCACACATTCAACTTGATGGGCACGCTCTAAAGCATCTCCACCTTTGATTAAAATACCATTGCTAGCACCAACCCCTGTTGCTACCATTACCGCAGTTGGAGTTGCAAGTCCCAGTGCACATGGGCATGCTATTACAACAACTGATATTGAAAACATCAGTGAAAAGATAAAATAATTTGTTCCATCTGGAAGCCATGAGCTTGGATAAAGCCCAAGCAGCCCAGCTAAGTACCTGCATTAAACATGATGTGGAAATGTCAGAGAACTCCAGCAAAATAGAATCTTGTGATAAAAGTGGTAAGCAATGAGCATACCATGTAAGCCAAGTCCAGGAAGCTAAAAAGCACGACGACTGGCACGAAGATGCTAGAAATCTGGCAATATTACACAGCATGTTATAAGTACAAAATCCTATACAGCACACTGCAAGTTGAGACTGTAAATTTTCTGAATGAACAGAACTCTGCAGAAATTAGAATGAGGGATATAAAAGCAGGGCCCGAGATTAAGAAAGTGATACAATAAGATACAAAAGCAGTCTAGTGGTAGAAGGTCAAGCTCAATGATTAAATTGCCAAATCTAAAATGAAGATTTCCAGGACCTTCAGAAGCTGTGGACAACCAATCAATCCTAAGTGTATAGAAAATGCATGCAACATATGTAGACTTACATAATCTGCATATTTCTGGATGGGGGGCTTTTGACATCTGTGCTGTCTCCACAAGAGAAACAATTTGAGCGAGAGCGGCATCGCGGCCAACTTTTGTTGCTTGCATTTGCATGATACCATTAGTATTTATCGTACCCCCAATCACAAAATCCCCGATGGATTTTGCAACAGGCACAGCTTCACCTGTAATCATGCTCTCATTCACATGGCTTGCCCCTGAGACCACAACTCCATCAGCTGGAACTTTGGAGCCCGGAAGTACTTTCAAGACATCTCCTTTCTCAACAAGCTGAGCATCTATCAATCTCTCTTTTGTTCCATCTGCATACATTTGAATGCTGTCAGAGATCAACGAACAATGATCTACGAGATGCCATTTCTTACCAGAATCAGTAGTTAACAGAATGGCATTTGTTGGAGCAAGCTCTAAGAGCTTGCCTATGGCTTCAGATGTTTTACCCTTCGCTAAAATTTCAAGATACTTGCCAATTAAGACAAAAGTGATGAGCATAGACGTTGTCTCAAAATAGGTCATCATGCGAATATTTGCAAATGCTCCATAAAAGAGAACGCAAACAGAATACATATATGCAGATGTAGTTCCAAGAACTATTAACACGCCCATGTTAGCAGATCCATTCCAGAGAGAATGATAAGCCCCAACATAAAAGCGTGAGCCAATTACAAACTGAACTGGTGTAACTAGCAGCCACTTCAACCAATCACTCATCAGAAAAGGCCACATGGCAGCATAAGAAGGTTGTGAAAAATTGGTATATGAGGGCAGATGAAAGAAATAAAGAACACTGGGATCTGCAAAAGGATCAACACAGATTAGATAACATGCTTGATGTTCTCTTTGCGCAAACAAAGTACAAACAGGCATACACTGAAGGCCAAGGTTGATCTGACACGCCGAAGAGCTGCCGCCCTTTCTGTATAAAGATCAGGAGAATACTGTAAAAGTTCGGCAAGATTACTTTGTATTTCCCCTCTAGATTCAATAGCATCCACAATACTCCTTATTCCTATAATTTCTGTGTCAAACAGAATCTCCACATTTTCCGATGCAATATCAACCGCAAATTTCTGTATTCCCCTTAGCTCCTGTAAAATATGCCCCAACTGTTTTCCCTCTTCATCTGTGACCATCCCAGCAATAGTAATGACCACTTTGTTCCTTTGACCACTTTCTATCAATTCAGCATCAAAACCTGCATCTTCAATTGCTCCAATTATCTTCTTCCTGTCCATCAAATAAGGATCAAATTCCACTTCACCTATTTCAGTTGCTAAAGCAACTGATGCACGAAAGACACCTGGTAACTTTGATAAAATCCCTTCAACAGAATTCACACAAGCAGTGCATGTCATCCCACTGACTTTGAACTTCTCAGTTGTCCTGCCCTTAATAGCATCTGTCGTGAAGATAGACCTGGGCAAGATCTCAGCATCAAATCCTGCAAACTCGATTGCATCCTTGATATCCTTTTCCTGAAAGTACATACAACTCAAAATCTGTGAACAGGTATAATCACAAGAGAAACAAATCCGAGGATGCAAGAAAAATCAAGATAAGGCTGCTGACAACCTAATGTGTAAAGTATTGCCACGTGAGAGTTGAACTTAAGATTTTTAGCACTATCAAAATTCCTAACGAACCTCTCATGAATCAGAATGCTTACATTGAGAATACTCGAATTAAAAATGACCTCGGCCTTATTCTGAAGAAGAGAAACAGAAACCGACTCTATACCCGTTAACCTTTGAAGGGCATTTTCAACTGAATGTGTACATGCTGAGCAGGTCATCCCTGTAATTTTAACCTCAATCCTATCGTTCCATTTTGCATTCGTTACTTCCTCATTTGACAACAATGACTTCATCTCAAACTCTCCATCATCAAGTAGCAAAGCCTGTGCTTCGAGGTCATCTTGCACTACCATGTTGCCCCTGGAAGGAATACTCAAATTCTGAAGCTGAAAACCCTTAGATGGCGGCATCTTGCAAACAGCGACTGAAAATCGAAAATTCAATAAGATACGGAGCTCAAGCTACCGAAAATGCCGAAGCAAGGAGAACCAAATTCTCTATTTTCCAATCCAAAACTTAAAACCCAGATGAAATTTACCCAATAAGATACGGAGCTCAAGCTACGTAATGCCGAGTTCAAGCAAGGAGAACCGAATTTCTATTTTCCAATTTAAGAGTTAAAATCCAGACGAAACTTCCGTCACAGCCCCGGATCATGAACTGAAATGGGATTGATGGTCAAACCTCCCAGACAGAGGCGGGCGCCATGCCCTACGTTGGTCCGGAGAAGACTCGGCCTCGGAAGCAGGACGGTCACGATGGACATACGCGAAGAGATCGAGACCGTCCAAACCAGCACAATGGAAACATTCAGTGGAGAAGTACTCTTCTGTGCTAAGAATGAAAATGCCGCCACCACCATTACATATTCCTATCACCATTACATATTCGAGGTAATAAAACATAATTCAATTCAATCCAATCCTACACACAGTGAGCACTTCCACATCAATGCTATGCACCTTAAAAGTTTTCTTTTGCTCCTATTCTCCGTGGACGATAACAAATTTATTCTATTCTATTCTCATAAGCCTCAACTTCTAAGTAGTGGACGGTAAAGAATGTATCTATCTATCTAAACTATGTAACTACTTACGTGGGAACTTTTTCTATGCCAAAAAAATCATCATGGAGTACATTTTAAAGTCTCTTAAACCTATTTTAACCCACATAAATGTCCCCTCAATGCGCTATTATGCATAATGACAATTGATGGCAAGCATGTTACGCCAAACCAAGCATTTTTTCAATAATCAATTATTTATAATTTTGTTGCCGGTAGTCAATTGCTAATTCTCGTCCATTTTTTAAGCACTAATGCAAAGTTGCAAAACGCAATGGAATACTTAGGACATAGATGAGGGTGTGCAATAATGCTAGAAATGAAGTTCTATGCTCCAAGCAAATGTTTTCTTACCATATTATTTCCTTCTGTTTCCTTCACTCCATTTCTACTATTATATTAATCACTTTGAACCATGAAACTTGCTACCTTATTCTTACCTACCTTATCATTATAAAACAAGATATATTATAGTATATTTTCGTCTTCTTGAAGCGTTTTGTATTCGTAAGATGCCATCAACATATGGAGAAATAATTTGCTATCAATCTATACTCCATGGCATTATGTAGGGTCCTCCTCCTCCGGGTGTGAGTCTAACTAACAAAAGCAAGATATACTTATTTATTCTTAATGACATATGGAACACGAGGGATGTGTCCTCTATGAGAGGTTGGTGGCTTTTGTTGTTAACTTTTTATTGTCCAAGGAAGTTGACCAGTAATACGAGTACCTACGATGAATGAGCTACCTTCTACCACTGCTCAAGTCACATTTTTGAATAGAATTGAATTAAATTCTAGAATAGATATTTTTACGTCCACGAAGACCAACAGACTATGGGACCCAAAGTACAACCATTACTACTATGATTAACAAGATGGCAACACATCGAGGGGTTGCCTTTAATAAAGTGTTAGTTTACCCACGAGCTAATAGTAGAAGGGTATATAGTTATAATCAAGCCGCCTCCTTAAAATTCAAAAATGGTATCAAAACTAATGTGCAGGTGCAAGGCGCTCGGATTTTGTAAATGTGACGCACCTAGGGGGGTTGTTGGGTAAGGAACGAGCTTAAACATTGACCTTAGGATAGAGTGGTATTTTAGACCTTATGATGAAATTAGAAATTAGAAATTATAGTTGTAGATGCCAATTTAGTAGGTAGTGACTAGTGGAGCAAAAGAGTAAGGCTTTTCTCCAAAGATAAGGGAGATATTTGAGTAGAGAATAGCATAAAGTATTTGATCCTAAAATAAAAAAGATATTCTGGCCATGTTGGGCCTCTAAGTTTAAAATAAGTTTAATATTTAGATATGTTCTAATTTTAGAAAGGCTAATAGCATAAAAAGGACCAACTTCAAAATGTCATATCGACAACCAGTGATTAGAATGGAGCGATCCTTACCTTTTTTAAAAAGCTCGCAGTCTAGCTTCAAAGTTGGGGTAGCAGCACTCATTACTCCTTATGGATTTTGGAAGATATTGCAGAAAAGGTGGGTAGGGGCCAAAATAGACCACGTGGAGATCTGCAATGGCTTAAAAAAGCATGCAACCCTTTGAACAAACCATTCGTCCTCAAGCTTGCTTTCAAGTAGTTAGCTTCTTGTAGAAGCATGAAAGATTATTTGGTGGGTAATCAGAACCGGTTCCTTAGAAAATGGATTGAATTAAAGCCATAGCTTCTATTGTTTGATGGTTAGTAAAAAGCTTGCACGGACTCTGTACATTAGACGATTAAAAGTCTTATTTCGTTTCTTCATTGTAATCCATGTGGTACATAATGTTTTGCATAGAGTCTATTTTGAATGAACCTATTCTTTTATCATAGGTATATATTTCCCTAGTTTTTGCGTTTACATAAAGTAGCTTTGCGAGGTTAAAATATATTTTGCTATGACGTCCCCTGCTCATATACGATGCTCCCATCATATACGAACCGAAGTTCATCCCTCCCATCAGCGTATCCCGCTGACACGAGGCCGTCCACCTAACATCGGGCCCTTGATGGTGGCCACGGAGACCCCCTGGGGAAGAATGGACATGTCATTCACCCCCGCCTCCCCTGGGATCGACCTAGCTACGTAAGCGTAATCGAAGGGTGGTCCACCATAACAGAACATCTGCAACAACACATCAGTAGCATCAACATAGGGAAATCTTACCCAAGGCTCAGACTAAAGGAGATCGACTGACGGCTTGGGTCTCTAGAGGTCAAATTAAATGAGTTCATAACAATGGACTTGGCTAGCATAGAACATGGTCGTTGGGTAGTTCGCTCCATCCACCCCTCTCGTGCATACTGCGGTGAATAGGTTGAGAAGTCTTGGGACTTGACCATATCCCGCCGGGCTTGCATAGCCAAGGAGGCTATTCCCGGGTTGCATCTCCCCCGATCCCGATGAGGTAGGAGGGGATCACCATCTCCAGAGGCACGCATACCCATCACATGCGGCTAGAGAGCCACTGCTCGTCTACGACTTGAACTCCATTGAAGGTGAAGCATCACCCAAGAGGTGACGAGCCCATGCCTTGCCTACGCTCAATGGCAAACCATCAGACCTAACCCGCTAAGATCCTCGGTAGGCTTTTACACGGAGGGATCAATCAGAATGGGACATGAGGCTATCTAGGTACATCATCGCTAAGGTTTTAGGGTCTCTACCCCCTTCCCAATACATGAGTGCGATAGAACATAGAACATCATCATCCATAGAACTGAAATATAGAACATCTAATCTATCTACCTAAACATACATGATTAGATTCCTTGTTAGGGCTTGTAATCTCGGGATCTATAGGGCCCTAAGGCTAATCTAACATACTAACTCGGCGCTGAAAGTCGGCATTGCACAACATAATTGCTATCTACCTGATCCATGGCTTGCTCCAACTCCTCGGAAAGCGTCCATGCTCCTGTTTGGGCTGAAGATGAATGAATCCGGAAGGTCTATTGTGCAAAACCAGCTTTGCGGCATCTGGCAAGGCGGAATGGTGCTAGCACTTGGCCGAAATGGTGCTTGGAAAACTGGAATGCGAAAAGGGAAAGTTTAGGGTTCCCCTTGGCTCTTTTACATGACTCTTTTAGGGTTAGGGCTAAAAGGTCACGTAGGGTTTTGCCATGTGGCAAAATGGGGTTATATGCACATGTTAAAGGCATGTGCAACATACGGAGTTGCCCCCTAGGGTGCAACCCTTTACGGTCGCCAAGTACATGTCGTCAAGGCGACATGTACGAGTAACGTGGTCGTATAATATACATATTCATACCATATATTATGCTGGAACGTCATAATCTCCCCACCTTGAATTGATGTTGTCCCCAACATCATGAGTCTCCCCACCTTGGAAGCCTGCATGATCCCTGCAACTCATTCCATACATGCAATTTTAACAATTATCCCAAGGTAATATTACGTTGATTATTGAGATGTTCCCCACAAATATATGCCATAAATATGTATATTTTTGGGCCACGTCACTATACAAGTCTACTTAAGTAGCCTTGTACACCATTGAGCATGGTAAAGGGAGCATGGCTAAGTTATTTATATAACCTAGCCAACCTTGGGCGTAAGACCATTTCCACATGGCCTTACCCTATTGGACTCCTGCCACATGGTGTTACCCCATTGGAGCCACGTGGTAATGACATGGAACCCTAACCTATAAGTACCCTAACCCTAAGCCACTTTTCGGCGCCACCTACCTTGAAACCGGTTCTTCGCTTGGAACTCTGTTTCGATCACCGTTCATTGCGCCGCAGCTCAGTTCGACAGTCCCAAGGCAGTGCATCCATCAAAGGGAGGAGGAACCACCCGACTCATCATCAAGTCATGGAGACTCCAGGAGTGGGAGGAAGTTCGTCCAGAGCAGGTATTCAGAGTAGCTTCATAGGTAGATCATCTGGAACCTAGGATTCCAGATGAGCCAGTATCTTTCCCTGCTAGTAGAGCCTTCCTAGAAACTCTAGTCTAGGCTTTGAACCCTAAGCAAGGAACCCTAACAAGTAGATAGATTTATGTGTGTAGATTAGATGTTATCTTCATCATTCTCATGTTATATTGATGTACGATGTTGGTTGATCTTATGTTTGCACCTCTTGTGTTTTGGGAAGGGGGGAGAGACCTAGTAGTCATTATCTAGATCATGCTCCTAGTTTAGACCCCTTAGTTCCTATTATTTGCGGCCTGTGCATAGGAACCCACCCAGCTTCGGGGGCTATGAAGTGACTTAGCACCATACAATGGGGCTAGTGGCAAAGTGGATGGAGGTCCCTGCTGAGCGTGGCTACTGGGGATCTATAGCGGGCTAAGATCTATAGTCGGTCACTTCGAGTGGGCTGGGTATGGGTTTGACACCTCCTGGGGCAATGGTGTTGCCCTGCCTCTCAAGAGTTGCAGGTGTTGGCCTGGCTCTTGTTTTGGGGAGTCCTCTAGCTGCCCATGGAACCACTAGACCTCGGGAAGGGGAGATGCAACCCTTCCTGCCTCATCGGACTGGGGGGATGCAACTCGGAGTAGTCCCACTGGGTGATACCATAGGATTACATCTCCGGAAGGCTATAGTCACGCCAGAGCCCACCTGCAAAGTATGCACAAGAGGGGCAGATGGAGTGGTCAACCCTAGCCATTGTCTATAGCCAGCCCTGCTGTGACGCTCCCAGAATCTATACGGTGCTCCCATCATATAAATACGGGAATTCCCCTGCCGTGGCGGCTACATCACCATGGTAGGGCCCTCCGCCATACTCGGACCACTTGGGATGGCCAAGTGTCCGAGCGAGGAACACAGAGGTGTCATTCGTCCCACGTCCTCTATGGGAATCCTATACAGCATAAGCATACATAGATGTTAACATACAACAATCATACTGAAATAATATGCCACTAGGAAGGGTGGCCCATCCATCATCATCAACGAAAAGACAATACAACTATAAATAACCACCATGACAAGGGCGCTACCCAGGGCTCAGACTCCATGGGGTCAACTGACGGTCAGGGCCTCAAGATATTAGCAGATGGAAGCATAACATGGCATTGGCTGGCATAAGACAATGGCTAGGGTCGTCCACTCCATCTGCCCCTCCTCTGCACACTTTGTAGATAGGCTGAAACATGCTATGACGTGCTTGTAGCCCTCCGGAGATGCAATCCCAAGGAATCACCCTATGGGACTACTCCAGATTACATCTCCCTGGTCCGATGCGGCAGGTCAGGGAAGCTTCCCCTCCCGGATCACAACGGTTCCATGGGTGCGCTAGAGGATACCTGCCACACCTGCAGCACACGTATCTGTCCCCAACTTACCCCCCTAAATCTACACAAAGCCGAGGACATCCATAAAGGCCATATCCTGCGACCTAGGAGGTGTCAGGCCTATACCCGGCCCACACGTAGTGACCGATTATAAATCTAGCACACTAAAGGAGCCTCAGTAGCCATGCTCAGCAAGGCTCCGCCCCCACTTCACCAATTGTGTCCGTTGTTTGGTGCTGAACCACATCACTTCCCTTAATCCCAATACACGGAGGGAGCAGAAAGAAAGAATATAAACACCATTCAAGTATCCACCATCATCATAATAACATATGAAAGAGAATTTAACCATTCCATCTATTCAAAGAAGTGTTAGCAAAAGTACAAGCTATCTAGGGACTAACTAGTCTCTTGGTTGGAGCCATTATCACGGAAAGCCTCCATTCGTCAGGTCTGTTCACAACAATTGATAGCTGCTCCTCCTCTACTCTTCCCCAATCGATTTTGGGGCATAAATGGAGGTAGGACCCCGATTTCTCCTCCCAAATTGGCAAGTCCCACTTGGCCAATCGATTTGGGCCAGGTGGCGCTTCCCTATTGGTTCCATTTAACTAATTATAACCTAATTAGCATAATTAGGTTATTTATCCACTCATTTTATTAGCATAGCTAATAAAATCTTTTTTAAGTGAATCCAAGTTATCCCCTATTGACCCTTAGGGGTCTAGTTAAATACTGGTGACGTGTCATGGTATGCATACGTATATCGTATAAATACTTGGAACGTCACATTCTCCCCCCTTGGATTAATGTTGTCCTCAGCATTAGAGTTAATGGACAATGAATTTATAAAAAAATAACTCTTACTTATTGAAGGCAACACAAGATTACATATATTTGTCATAGGACCGAAGTTCTTTAAGAAAACATAAGAAATTACGGTATTAGTAACTTAAGAGTGCACTCATAAACACAACGTTTCAATCACAAGAGATGGCCCCCAGACTGAGGGCTAGGATCTTTTGCAATACGTCAGCACACCCTACTGGCCTGCAGAAATAAAATACATCAGTATTTACAAATTAATTTAAGTAGTGTGGTTGAAGGGACCACCTTAAAGTAAAAGAAATATGAATGCAAGAATCCTATCATGCCTAAGGCTTGCATGTCGTCTCGGCATAAGGAATGGCCATATTCCCATTGTAGCCGCAGATGAATGCGTCCTATCAAGAATGCCTATATGCCCAGTTCCCCACCTAAGATGCATGTAACCAACCTCTAAAATGATCCCTGTCGGATCCCCACTGGACCCATAACACACTGCTTACCATTAGTGGTTGGAGTCGATCGCATCTTGCATGGTTTGGCCCTGGCATTCTCGTATAAAGTCCGGGTAAGTCTTACCAAATCTACTTTGGGAACCCATGTTGCATCTTCTGTGGGTAAGTGTTTCCACTTAACCAAGTATTGCAAGATTTGAGTTCGGCGGGTTTGCTTATATGCGTGATCAAGGAGAGCTTCAGGCACAATCTCCAACTGATCCTCGGTCATCTCTAGAAGTGTTGATGTGTCAAGAATCTCTTCTGGATCAGAATTATGCTTCTTGAGAAGATTTACATGGAAAACTTTATGGATCTTCAAATGTACAGATAGATTCAACCGGTAGGCTTGAGAACCTATCCTCTCGGTTATCCAAAAGGCCCCGCCCATCTAGGTGCAAGCTTCTTACAATTGCCAATCTTAAGTTTGCCCTGCTTCACCTTAATCTTTAGCCACACGGAGTCACTAAGCTGGAATTCTCGTGGTGTCTGATGCCGGTCGGCAAGGCTTTTCTGTCGAGCTCGAGCAGCTAGCAAATATACTTGAACGTCTTCCACTAGTGCCTGCATATCCATGAGGAGTTGTTGCAACACTTCCACTTTGAAAACTGGATTATGCCACGTGTCTGGAGTGAGGCATTGATAACCATAGTTGATCATGAAAGGAGACATCCTTGAGGACTCCTGTCTAGTATTGTTATAGGAAAACTCCACCAAATGGATGTAATCCGCCCATTGAGATTGCTTGTTCCAGACATAGTTACATAGCATATCTTCAATTATGCGATTGGTACGCTCTGTTTGGCCATCTGTCTGCGGATGATAAGCTGTGCTCATGGTAAGCTTAGTTTGAATAGTGCTAAAGAAATCCTTCCAGAATGCACTAACAAACTTATGATCCCGGTCCGATATAATGGTACGAGGCATTCCGTGGTATAAAACACCTCCTTGGTAAACAACAAGGCGGTATCCAATGCGATTAATGTGGGTACGACATGGCAAAAAGTGTGCCATTTTAGAAAGCTTGTCGACCACCACCATTAAGGCATCAAAGCCCCTTAAAGTACGCGAAAGCCCCACGATAAAATCCATGGTGATAACTTCTCATTTTGCATTGGGGACATCTATGGATTGCAATTCCCGAATAACGAATCGCTCCACCTTCGTTTGTCGACGTGATCCGACATTGCTTAATATACCTGGCAATGTGCTTTTTCATCCCTCGCCAGAAATAGCTGGATCGGATCTTGAAATAGGTCTTCATAAATCCCGCATGTCCCGCTATAGGACTGTTATGTGTATCATGGAGAATGAGCTTGCGAACTCCTAATGTCTCGGGAACACATAATTTATCCTTGTAATAAAGGAGTTTAGCTTCCAACCATCATTCATTTAAATTGGATTTATGTCGATTTTGGACCATTTTGGCAATCGCAACTTTTTCGGATTAGTAAATTTGCATCGAGAATGTGACTTTTTTTTATAACAAAGACAACATGATTGCATTAAAAATTGAAAATATTTTACATATGTATGTCGAAAGTGACATGATGCCAATTACTTGCTCGAGTGGCCGCCTAGTGATATCATAGCTTTTTTCCTCACTTCCACAGATATTGTAACCCTAGCAATCTTGTTTGGGATGACCTTTGGGGTCCATGAAAACAAAATAGTATCTAACTCAACCCAATCATCCCCTTCAATAGGGTTTCTCTTCCATCTCTTTGTCCAACAGTCTCTATACCTTTCTTCTTCCTCGCGCCTTTGCATTTAACTGGTGCACTGGACACCACCATTCCACACGAACTTTGTTCACATTGCGGTCACCCACTTCTTTGCAAACATCTGAGATGATATAACCCATCAACACAGGGTATATCTCTTTGCGCTCTGGTACTATAAGTGCAAATTGATGGCAAAGCAAGTCATCTTTGGGATCATAATCCTCCATTTCGAGATATTTAGGCCTTCCTTTCCTAGGACCAACATAATGTTTTTCAGCAGCTGGAGGAGCCATCGACTTACGAATACTACTAACCACATCATCAACTTCCTCAGGTGTTATATCAAGTCTCTCCACCTAGTCTTAGGTAGCCATCCATCTTTCAGTTCATCAGAGGATGTGTCTACTTGTCCCAATAATCCATGTACCTGTGTCCAATAATTTATCAATGCAAGGTTGGTATCATCGGGGTTATTTTTCCAATACTTGACGTATTCAGAAATGTCGTCCAATGTGCTTTGCAATGAATCCACCTCTGTAAAAGGCTTAAGAGCTTTTGGTTGACCCCTTGGAATCTTAGGTTTACCATTTTCATCTTCGTGCCATATAGCTACTCCCTCATCTGGCCTCCATTTATCATCTGAAGGTCTCATCTTTCATTGCATTATTGGCTTATTTCCCATGACCCAGAAAGTGTACCGAAGACCTTCCATATCGTTTTTTATAACTTTCGATAAAAATTCTTCCAATCAGGGCACTTCTTATATGATCAACCCTATAGGAGAAGGTGAAATGCATTCACTAAGAACTTCCATTAGTCTATGAAGATTGGTCACAGTTTGAGATTTCAATTGTGCACTATACTTCCCAAACAATGCATCCACATCCTCATGAGTATGTCCAGACATTAAGAACCCTAAATTCACTCTTTCAAAGACATCTATGCACTATTGTTAAATAAGATAGGAATGAGAACATATACTGCTTTTATCTGGGCCCAAAGACAATTGTCAAGTTGGAGGAGGAACTTTAGTGGTAGATCTCGAGGTTGGGGACGTGAACTTGAGGCTCCAACATGTTCAGAAGCACCTGACTTCCTAATCCTTGCCTTAGTAAATTATTAGGCTTTCTATCCAACAATGCACTGAAGAGTGGTTGGCAACCACCTCGTGGTTGTAGAGGTCACCGTAATAACCACTCTCATAGTTCCTCAAGCACCTCATCACACTTCCAATATGAAAATTAGGACCATCACTCCACAACTGCAAACTAAAATGGCCATAATAAATTGGCACCGAGCTATGCACTATTGCACCTGTTAGAAGGAAAGGAAGGAAGGAAGAAATTTTTAACGTCAAGGAACCCAATCGGGTTATGTCGAGAGACTTGCATAGGATAAGCTCTATTTATTTGCTTGGGTATGTAACTATACTGTGGCAAACAAGTCTTCGATTAATCCATCTTGTCATGTATAATACAAACATAGTTATTGGATTCCAAACATGATAATGTTCTCATCCAATAAGTGGATCTACATGATAGTTGGTCTGTCATGTGATTTTTCATTTGCTCCCCTTATCTTAGCCCTTTGTCTTGGTTGCTTGGTCTTATCAGGAATCTCTTTCAACTTAGTGACATGCTTTGAAGTGCTTGCTCCATAGTTAGCTAATAAGAAGTTGGGTTGAGATATTGTAGGTACCATTAGTTCTCGAAGCAAAGCATTCACTTCCTCCAATATGCTCTTCGAGTACAATGGCATGGCAATCTCTTTCGACAACTATTTTTTGTTGATCTTTCCTACTTTTTATGTGGCATATTCTCAAAGCATTGAATTCAACATATTTATCAAAAACCTCCCTAGCAGCCAGGATCCTAGAAGTTGGCCTCAGCATGCCATTATTTCCATGTAATGCAATTTTGCTACCCTTTGCATGACTTGTTGCCAATTTTGCCAAGATGAAATTGGAATGCCATGAATATTTATCCATGCAACTTTACATATCCATGCCCCTAGCAGTGGGTATTTTTTTTTCTTTGGATATTTTTCATCTTGAAGTGCAAGCTCGTGAATGGAGTACATGTAAGTCCTCCTCTCATCACAAGTATACTCTTGGAAGGTGACTCTTGTTTCCACCAATTCATCAATTTCAAACTTCTGAACACAATTAACCCAACAACATTCCATTCCCCTTACCTTAGTCATAGCTTCACATGAACAATCACTACTTGACTTGGACCTCTTGCTAGGATAATGTTTCACCACTGAGTGTGCCCTCTTCTCTGAAAATGTGGTCCTGGCAGCTATTGGAGGTGCATTAAAAAAATCAGTGTCTACCACAACCTCTGGCTCTGGTAAAAGGAATTCTCCTATAAATTCAATGCAGGCTATAGGCCATGGCATGATGCATGGAACCTCCAATTGTTTAATATAAGCAGTGTAATCCTGGTGATTTGACCCTTTTTCCTTCCATTTTTCTTCTAAACTTGTTATGGCCACACCCACTTTATCCTCTCCTAACCTTTCATCATTGACAGCTTGGATAGGATCAGCTAGTATGATAGTTCTTTCACCTACTAGCTCCTTATTGCATTGATGCTTCACTTTCATCTTCTTATTCTTCCAATCCAACGTACTGTAGAGGATAATTTGCTTAGTAGTCTCAGCCTCAACACCCTTTGGGTGGTCCACACCATTGACCTACAAGAACAATGTTAACAATGGGGTAACAATGTGATAAGAACATGTGGTAACAATGTTGATACATGTTGGGGGTGATAGGCATTACATTTTTACCCTTTTTAGGATCCACACACTTCACCTATATAAAGTTAAATGTCTTAATATTAGCTCAAAAAAAGGACAAAGTAATTATGAGAATCGATTAAAGGGAACTTCAAAAAATACAAAAAAAAACCATTAAATGGGCAAATATAAGTTGTAAACGTAGGCAAAAATAGGTTGTAAGTATAGCTGAGGTGTAGGTAATTATACAAAATTAATGATAACATAGGGTGTATGTAAGTAGTACTAAAGAGTTAAGTATAGGTTGTAATTCTAGATTATTAAGTATAGGCAAAAATAGGTTGTAAGTATAGCTGAGGTGTAGGTAATTATATAAAATTAATGATAGCATAGGGTGTATGTAAGTAGTACTAAAGAGTTAAGTATAGATTTTAATTCTAGAGTATTATGTATAGGCAAAAAATAGGTTGTAAGTATAGTTGACATGTGGGTAATTCTATAGAGAATTAATGATAACCTAGGGTGTAATTAATTCAATAGAAGTAATGATAGCTAATTCGTATAGGGTATAATTCGTATATGATGTGATGGAATCATAATTACAACCGCGCCTATTAAGTTATACGAAATCTTGCATGCAACTACTATATCTTGCATGAAACCCTTCATTCCTTCAAGCGTCCATCCTTTCTTCCTTTAAGCCTTCCAGTGCCCATCCTTCCTTCATTTCTTCCTTCCTTCCTTCAACTATGGTGAGCCATGTCGCCCGGCCCGCTCCATCCCGCCGGACTCGCCTGAGAGAGGCGACGAGGGAGATCAAGAAATTGATCAAGAAATCCCTTCCCCCCTCCCGCAGATGCCGTTGTGGCTGCCTTCCGCACCACAATCCGAATGAATGCGAGGAGTTGTTTATTGAGGGCAAGCTTCGCCCGGAAAATCGAATCTTAGTAGCAGCACTAGCAGTCCGGAGTCCCCACACACACCTGCAGATTCAAATGAAGAGCTGGAGAAGGAGGTCAAAATAGCAGAAAAAATGGAGGAAGCGGATGAGGAGTGGCGTGAAGAATTGGAGGAAGAGAAGAAGCAGATTATCATAGATGCCCTTTCCTCCTCCGATGATGAAGATGTTGCAGAAGCCATCCTTGAAGAGATGACAGAAAAAGCTCAGAGGAAGAAAAGGAGGACGAGGAGGATGAGCCCTAAATTTCTTTTTTTGTTTGTTATTTAGTTTTTTGTGCAGGAAAGCGAGCTGGGCATCTCCAAAAAAGGCCTCAACCGATGATTTTAAATGGAGCTAGGCATCTCCTTAAACTGCCTTGAACTTTTGTTATTTTGGATCAAAGAGCTGGGCAACTCTAATAAAAGGCCCTCCTTATGTAAAATATTTTTCTGATAATACAAAGACTTACTTCCTGTAATTTGTTTTTGAATTCTGTAATTTGTTTTGAATTATTCCTGTAATTTTGATAACCTTAGTTTTGAAATCACGCCAGGCGCGAATTAAGTTTGTGTACAAAATGTTTAAATTGTACAGTAGTCCAATACACGCCTGGCGTGAATTGCATACAGTAACTAGCTTTCTTATCTTAATATTAATCTCTTACAAAAGACTTCTGCTAATTATATTAATGCATTCAATGAGTTTAAACTTCAAAGTAGCTCAATTCACGCCTGGCATGAATTGGGTACAATGGCAAGTCCTCTTAATATTAATCGCGAATTAATAATGGGCATAAAGCGCATTTAAATTATAAATAAATGGATTCGTGCATGGCGCAAAATCACTAAAGTGCATTTAAATTATAAATGAATGGAATTTGCGCCTGGCGCGAATTCGCTAACGTATAGTTACTACGCCTGGCGCCCCCACCTCCCACGCCTAGCGTTAACTCAAATGACACTAAGGTTGAGCAGTTTGAACACACGCCTGGCGCGTATTCAACTGAAGTTCTTCTTGTGCCAGAAGGACATTTCTTGCCAGGGCCTATGCCAATCTTATAGTTTTGTGAAGGTCTTGATATTTACTGCCATATTAATATGACCGTTCTTGGTGAGATGTGTTCGGGGATGGCTACAAGCATAGGCTTATTCAATGAGTTATGTCGTGCTCTGGAGGGGCTTGAAATGGAGAATGCTCACCGGTGAGAGAGTTGCGAGCTCGAAGCCATTTTGGGTAATATCCCAATAGTTGCACCATCTCCACGGCATTCTTGTGTGCCGCCTTTCCGTTGTTACAACCTCGTGCCAAAGATTTGAGACTAATGTGCCAGCATTTGATACGACTGAGGAATAACACACAGATCTAATTAAAACAATATAAAGAGTGTCTAGTGTTTTGTAAATTCCTGAATGGTCTGGTCTGCGGGCCTTATAGTTTTGAAATTTTGAATGAATAGTCTGGTATGCAAGCGTACTAATTTCATACATATGACAGAATCATCTTGAGCATCTTAGTATATGTATTCAATCTACCTCTTCTGATGCATCTTCCTCTATTTCTTCCGAAAAAATGAAACTCACCTTTTTTAAGCGAATTACTGGCCATGCAACAAAGGTTCCGATGCTTTCTCCGACTGTGTCTCCATCAGGATGCCTTCTGGGTAATGCTTCGTCGTTGAAATGGAAACTGGTAACTAGGATCTTCACATGATCATTTCCTAGAGGAACTCCATGACATACTGCCTCCGGATCGACTAAATTTTCCACCCCCCTCTTCAAATTCGTCGTCAGCATGTAACATTCCTCTCCAACGCTGTTCAATCTTATTATGGGATTAAATTGAGCTTATGATCTAGAAGAGTAGATGAACTTACATGAAGGTGCTCGACATCGCCAGTATTGTGGTTCTTCCCTATTCTTCCGAAGTTCTTTCGAGCTCTTCGAATGGCAAGAAAGGCTGGCGGTAAGATTAGGTCGCAGTTTCAAATTATCCGTTAGTTGTACTACTTTTTTAGCAGCTGATTGAAATCTAATTATGGATTTCATAATACGGCAGTCGTTGAACTATTAAATGCTCATACAATCGTTTGCCGTCCATTAGGCACAATCATAAGATTGTTGACCGTCGATTTGAAGTCGATCTGCGAAATCTAAATAACTGCTCGCTTCTATCGGACCGTCGATCTAAAGTCGATCCGAATGAAACCCGTCGATCCAAAGTCGAATCGGTTAATCAAACTCGACCGTTGATTTCTTATGAAAATCTATATAAGTTTTTGAATTTTATTTCTTGCTTTTTTATTGTAGACTTGCTCCGAGGCGCTCAAGAATTCAAGAACTCCGAGGCGCTCAAGAACTCAAGAACTTTGAGGCGCTCAAGATCGTCATTGAAGAAGATGCCCAAAAGGTCGTGGTTGTTCAACTCCGCCGAGCCACGAGAGAAGCTGTTCAAGGTCAGTATTGTTCATCATTCAGTGTGTCATTCATTCACTGTTCGATTCTTTGATGAGTGTTTAGACTTCTATTCATTGGTCTGATTATTGTGCAGTGTTTGTTATGTATTTACTGTCAATAAATCTTCTGCCTGGCTGCTCATACTCCTATCTATCATTTCTCTGGCAGTGAATTGAATCTGGCTTTGCATAATTAATGTCCTTTTTGTGTTAAATTGTCCTGCCCGTGATTAACTGTTCTGTTTATAATTTGCCCACCTGTGAGTAAATTAGTATGACCGTGTTTAATTGGCCTGCCTTTGAGTGATTGTTCGGTCTTTCTATAATTGTCCGGCCTTTTGAGTGTGTCTGTAATTGGCGACTGTATGCAATTTTATATAGTTTAGTCTGGCCGGAACGGGTGACCACTCGAAGTCGCGCTAAGCGTGTATTGCACTCTCGTTTGCAGGGAAGAAAAGACAAAACCGATTGGTAATTGCTACACCTCCTCCTAAGAAAGCAAGAGGCTGGAAGATACCCAAGCGACCTCAAGCTCACGTAAGAAGGAAAAGCATAACGAGCATGCATTATCCTATGCATTGTCGATGGATGATAGCGGATCTATTATCAGAGCAGACACAGATCCTCGATGCCCCAAGGAGAAGATGGATGGCAGTGCGGAGTGGTATGTTGACGTAGGCAAAACAAATGGTAAGGTGGATCTTATGTTACACTCCAAGAAGAAAGAGACCGATCTTATGAAGAAACAAGGTATTCTTATCACTTGTGAGGAGCAGGATGACATATATTGTCAACTCCTAGTGGAGGTTGTAAAGAACCACAAGAAAGATTTCGTCAGATTTACAAATGCATGGGCAACATCTTTCAAAGACGGCCTGATGAAGAAGGATGTGAGTGCTTAGTCATGTTTCAAGTATGGATGGCCTCAAAATACCGCCTCACTCCAAAGGTCTATAAGTGAAGGGGTGTCTGCAATGAGGAGAGCTTTATGAGGACCTTCTCCAAGTTACTACCGGAAGAGTTGAAGCATCAAAATGATATCAGGGATGTACGAAGATTGCTGGACTTAGGAAAGGACATCCCAGTTGCAACAGTTGATGGCATGTTGGCAGAAAATGACTCCGAAAAAAAATCGCAGCTAGAGGCAATGAGTAGGTTAGTCAAGTATGCAGACAACTACCCACTTGGCCAATCTTTTACACATCCCATCCATGTTGACCGTCTGGTGAGATCACATAAGTCAACATTTGTTAGCGGCAGGAGGTATGACCCCCGAGCATGCTAGAAAAATCTTGAGGGTGATGGTGAGGAATCCGTGCCAAGTTCCTATGCCCGCCAGACGTGCTTCCTTGGGATAGAAAAAGGATGCTCCACTCCGGTGGACAACGCTAGAGGAGCTTACAAGCAGAACCCAAATGTATGCTTCCTTATTATTGACGGACAAAGATCCTATTGAAGCACAACGATCCCTATCTAACCAGGCTAAGCAAACAGGACAAACCATGTATCTGCTTCATTACAGCCACAGGAGATGTCGGTTTCTAAGCCCCCATACCCCTGCAGAGGACCTCGCAGAGATTAGTGCAACATTGAACGAAATGGGCGAAGTCTTTCTTTATAAAAGGTTAGTATATTAGGTGGCCTTTAGTTAGATATATCAAGTAGGAATAACAGTAGTAGACTAGGTCAGTATATGTGTTCATGCTGTCAGTTCGCGCCTGGTGCGAATTGTTAGAATGAGTACATGCCAGAAACGTTTTGAGCACGCAGGAGATTGCTAGTTTATGCCAAGCGCAATTAATTGCAATCCATCGCCGGGTTAAAATGCTTCCCGCAAAGATGACTACATGCCAGAAACGTTTGGGCCACGCCTAGCTTTGTCCTTTCCTGATTATCCTTTTGGCTGATATGATTTCTTTATTCGTGCAGCCCTTACGTGGAACAACTCCGTCATGCCCGCCAGCAATGGATAGAATATGGAAGACCGCTGCAAACAAAACAGGGAGGCACGAAGTCTGAGGAGTATAAGATGTTGGAAAAGATCTTGGCCTAAACTATCATCCAAGATAAGAAACCAAGGCCCAAAAAGATAGGAAACAAAAGTGGGGAGGAAGCAGGGGAGACGTCTGAAGAATCTTCCAGAGGCTCTACAGATGCCTACAGGATCATCTTCGCTAAGGACGAAGTCTGGGCGAAGTGGAACGAGTTCTGGGATGCTTATGCTCAGAAACAGCTGCCAGATGCAATGGGAAGAGTGCCTCTTCAAGATACTTCAATATTTGATTTGAAGACCATCGAGATGAGGAAAGTATAGGGCCTTCAGGATGATGAAATCATTTGGCTGTTAGATCAATGCATAAACAAAGAAGTTTTGTACAAAAAGGCTTCTTCAGTTAAGGACAAAATGTCCTTCGTTAATTGTTGCACTCATATAAAGGACATGCGAGTTATGAAGGTAGCAGTTGGTCAAGAACTTCAAAAGCTATCTGGTGATGTAACATTGTCTGAACTCGGCCTGCTAGACAAGTATGGTGTGTCTGCTGATGATATCAAGAAATACGTCTTCTGGTCCAAGGACTTTCTGCAAAATATGAAATCAAAGAACCAACAGCACACTACAAAACTATCAGATAAGGTGATGGCTGAGCTGAGAAGCAAGATTGCCATCCTGAAAGATGCTGGTGGTGACTTACTTGCACTCCAATACCTGGTTTCTACTGGCTATAAAGGTCTCCTACCCAATACAACAATAGGCCCTCGTAATATTTCTCTGCTTGTATTGATAGCAGGACCGCAAAAAGGAGAGAAGGGGATGACTCAAAAGAGTACAACAGCTTTTTTACTAGCTGCATAGGCTTAACAACCGAGAAGCTCTTCACTATTATCATCATATACCCCTGTGAGAGCCTCATATGCATGCTTTAGTGGCTTCATACGACTTGGAATGCCTAAAGGTCGTTAGGGAAGATACTCTTCTCTTTGAGACAAAGGATACCGATTTGAGGATGCAGCTTTAAAAGCTACCTGTGATAATCTTCATAATGATATCCCTTGTGCCGATGATGACTATGAGGTAGCTAAGAGCAAAGGGGCATCGATAAAGGTGTATGGCGGTGTCTCTTTTTGGATGAACCTAGCTTGAAAAATGTCTTCTACAAAGCGGATGATGAGGATGAAGCTTAATGAATGTTAGGAATTTGATGTTCCTGACCTTTACCGGAAAGACATCACTCTGGAATTGCTGACAAAAGAAAAGGGTCCCTTGAATAAACATGGGTTTGCAATCAATCTGGCAAGCTATCTTGTTGAGGCTTTTGCACCACTTGATACCACTTGTCGCGGAACTTCATGTTGAGGGTATAGTGGTAGAGAAGCCCCAAGACATCAAGAAGATGTCTAAGTTTTGTCAACGATGACCACCCAAGGATTCCCTTGAAGTGTTTTTGAAAAGGTACTAGCCACTACTGATTGGGGTCCCTCTCAAAGATAAAAACCCGTTGGCTTTGGTACCTTACAAAGGGCAGAAACAGACTACTATTTCACAAAAGCCTCCAAGGGCAATTCCAGAATGTTCAAAGAGCAATGCAACCCCCGAGGAGAAGGCCGCAATGCTAGCGCGGGAACGTGAGATCATGGAGCAAAATATGGAGTTCATGCTTGGTAATATTCCAACTGGTAATGTTACACTTGGGGGTACGACTACGCTAGTTCCTATACAAGCCAGGATGATCATGCAAGCTCAAATTCAACCACTGAGGTTAGGAATCAAAACCCTGAGGTAGCTTTCATAGAAGAGAACGCGTTCGAACTAAACCGTGGAGTTGATGTTTCCGCGGGAAGAAGCATCCCGGGAGGAAGTAGGCCGAGCGACGTAGCTTATTTCGACGGACAAAACGCTTTGGTATTGCGCACCATTTTTGTATGGCTAACTCTTTGTTTTCCATGGGTTCAGAGCTCCACCTGCTTGTGACAAAATCATTGTCTTCGATCTGAATGGTGTCCTGTGTAAAACGTTTCCTAAGAAGCTTATTAACAGGGATGACTTCGAACAAGTCCCTCTAGAATCGAATACTAAGTGGATCTATCCTTGCCCACACTTAGAAGATATGATGAATGAGGCATTCAGATTTTTTTGAGTTGCCATCTGGTCCTCAATGGAACGCAGAAATATTGATGAAGTTCTTAGGTGTTACTGTGCATGAATCGAGACTTTGTGACGATTTGGGACCAAACTAAATGTATAAAGTTTCTACATCCAAGAGCTCCGGATGGAAAACCGGTCTTCATAAATATCTTGATACTATGATGGATCAGCTTGGCATTCAAAAGAAAGAGGACATCATAATAGTAGATGATGATGCTCTTAAGTGCTTTTATAATCAAGGTCAGGCTCTAAATCCATCAAGTTATACTCCACTAGATTACTCAACAGATGAGTTTCTAGTACTATTCCGTGTCCATCATGAGTGGCTTGGCTGCTGGTAAAATAGTATCAGATGTTGTCAAAACGCATCCAGAACTAGATCGGACTAAGGAGATGGATCCCTATCTTGAAAGTTATTTGACAAAGAAAGGACTAGTCCCTCCATGATGTAATCTTTATATCAAGTGAATACAATGTAAAAAGTGTTTCGGGTATATTGATGTGTTGTTATCTATAAATGCTAATCAAACAACACATTCTTCTCACTAAAACAAGAAACTGTTAAACCACCCACTACTATAATATAAAAATTTGCAACCTTGCAAAACAGCATGTCACACACCACAACACTATATTAAAAAAAAGGTATGCAAAAGTGGTGTGCTTTTGGAACAAACATAAATCCAATTTAAATGAAAAATGGTTTTCCTTTTTATAGTGGTGGAAAGCCTCCCTCTCCTTATCTGTTCTGGCATCCTTGGATAGACTTTGGCATATCTCCTGAAATTCTGGATCTATGGGAAGAGCCTCATCAGACCGCTACCAAACTCAATCGGAGAGCATGGATATAACATTATAATACGCTCGAGTGGCCAATGGATGTCTAGAAAAGGCCAAGAACAATATTATGCTTGCCCGGCTTATAGACAACCTCAAAATCATATTCCTCAAGGAATTCCACCCATCGTCATTGTCTCAAATTGAGGTGGGGTTGCGTGAAAATATATTGGAGCTTTGGTGATTGGTATCCAACTAGAATCGCCTCCCAAGTAAATAGTGCTCCAAATGCGCAAGGCATGCATGACAACAGCAATTTTGGTATCATGTGGGTATCCTCCAGATCATTCATCTTTTCGAATCATACGATGACCCAACCTTCCCCAAGATTACCCACCCAGAAGCTATTTTTACTAGCACCGCGGGCAACCCACTTATCCTTCTCGAGGGTCTGACAAGGAACCAGTGGTGGTTGTCAATGCATCCTTTAATGCTTGGAATCTGGTTTGACCTTCTTCCAATGTGACATCCAATCCCTAACTTTTCATGTTTGGTTAGGTCCGGCCAAGGGTTTTTTGAGCTTGACAAAGTCTTTCACAAACTCCCAGGTAATATCCAGCCAACCCTAGAAAATCATGGACTTCAGACATTGGTTGAATTGGCCACCCTTTAATGCCTCAACCTTACCGGATCAGTGGCTATCCTTTCGCGCACACAATATGTCCTGTAATCAAACTTGGTGGTTGCAAACCGATACTTGGAGAACTTGCATAAAGTTGGTGGCATCTCGCCTTTAGAAGCCAACCAAGATGTTTGCTCATGGCCCTCTAAGGTCTTATCAGATATTAGGATATCATCAAAGAATATGATGAAAAATCGCCAAGATATTCACGGAAGACATCGCTCATCAGCCTCATAAAGGTGCCGGGACATTAGTTAAGCCAAACGGCATCACAATGAACTCATAATGCCCATAACGTGTCCTAAATGCGGACTTATGAATGTCATCCTCTTTAATTCAGATTTGGTGATATCCCGAACGAAGATCAATCTTTATAAAATACTTAGCCCCTCAGAGCTGATCCATTAGATCATTGGCACGCCGTAAGGCATACCGATGCTTAATAGTGTGCTTATTCCGCTGGTAATCAATGCACATTCTTAGATTGTCGCCCTTCTTCTTCACAAATAGAATCAAAGCTCCAAAAGATGACACACTAGATCTAATGAAACCCAATTTAAGGATTTCTTGCAGCTGTTTTTGCTTAGTTAACCTGTGGGTACTCATTCGTATGGAGCCTTACTAGTAGGCTTGGTGCCCGATTCTGCTGTCATTTCACATTCCATGCCTCTAAAAGGTGGCAACCGATGAATCTCATGGAAAAAATGTCATGGTATTCCTTAAGAACAACCGCTATTGTTGGAGGCAAAGCTATCAAATAACCTCTTTGTTTAGACTTTGCTTCTCACCAAGCAAGTCGAATCATGCCAACGACCTAAGACTTCTTGATAGCCTCTATCCAACCGGGCGAATGAGATACATTGCATAATGGGAATAATCGCATTTGCTATGGTCACCCGGTTCCATTGATCGCATTGAAGGTAACCTCTCGCCACAACTGAATAATATTTGTCTTGCGCAGCCGTAAATTCCATCCCCACGATGAGGTCATAGCAAGCAATATCCATGATCTCGACTCCTAGAGCAACGGGTGCGCCTGGCAGCTGAATGTTCAACTTAATGCGTCGGCCCTGTGTGTGGCGTACGGCCCCACTAGCCAACGTGATTGGACGTGGCTTTGACTTCAAGGGGATGAGCTGCAAAGCCTGTGCCATCCTAGGGGAGGCAAAATTGTGCATGATGTCGGTATCCATGAGAATAATGAAGGGCTTATGGTCCACTTGGCCAATCGTGGAAATGACAGAAGGTTGATGATTGGCTTGGCCCGTCTCAATGGTGGCATAAATATGAGACTCACCTTGTATACAGTCGGACGTCATCATCAGCAAGATTGTTTGGATCATTTGGGTCCCCTGCACCTTCCCAATCCACTTTGGCGAGGGTGGCCTGCGTAGCTTGTGTGATGTAGGGGCAGTCCTGCATGCGCTGTCCCAAATGAAAATACCGATAACAAGCTTTGTCCCGATTTAATTAGTCGCGAGCCTCCTTCGTAATGGCTTGGAGAATGTCTCGAAAAGCTCCCATGGTGTTGGAGGACTTATCTGGTACTGTAAAGGAGACTTTCTTTTCTGGCTTTTGATATCCAGTCGAGGCGGGAGGCTTCGGGCTAGGTGAGCGTCCCCTGTAAGTTGCATAACTCCTATTCTAACCAAAAGTAGAGGGTCGCAGTGGTTGATACTTGGGAGTGTCCTCTTCCAGGCTAAGGGCCTTAGCCTCTGCTTCTGCTACAGTTTTGAGGTCAAATGCTCGAACCATCTTCCTTAAGGTAGGGATTACTCCTCAATGTATCCCCTGACGCCTCAAGGCTTCATTTATCCCTGGGCTTCTTTTTAGGCAAATTTTTGGTAACTCTACAAGGAAGTAGGACTTTCTTTATATAATAAAATAGTACTAATAAAATATATATACCTGCCTACCTACATTACATCTACATTAGATATGTGCATTTATACAAAAATATATGACTAGTAAAAAAAAATATATAGATCAACCAAAAGCTTAAAACAAACTTCTTAGGTAGCGTAGTTGTTATGGCTTATTGCCGCCTTGAGAGAGCGGCTTAAGCTCAACATTCATCCGTAACATCTCCTATATAGAATATAGGTTGAAATAAACTATATCTTAGCTAAGCCGCTAAGCTATGAAATATCTTCTTTGCTGCCCCTTAGGGCAAGCTCTCACTTGTATGGAAATGGCTAAATAAATACTGGAATATACCCTATATTCCGTGTGTGATTACTGAACTTGTAGCAAGTCATTTCGCCAAGGCACGTTGTTAATGTTGAAATTGACAAACCCGCATGTGTTCTTGAGCATTCCTCCTCATAATCTTCAATTTCTTCTATCGATTTCATATTTCCGGTATGCAAATGGTATGATGGAAGAGAGAAAAAGTGCGGTGTCGACTTATATTTTGCTGCTTTGAGGGTTTGAGGCAGATAAGATTGTTTGATAGAAAGCACAGATTGCTCAGGCATGTCGCTTCTATTCTATTCTATTCTATTTTATTTGGTTGTACTGCATCAATATGTGGGGGTATCTCTTCTTTTGGCAAGATATCAATTCAAGCTCGTTATTTTCCATGCTCTTTTAAAGCAATAAATAGGTTCTAGTGTAGAGATACTTGCTGTCCGTTAGTGTGATTTTTTATCCGTGGATGCTACAAATCTTTTCAAACCTATGTTTGCAAGTGGCCAACTAAGTTGCATTGGTGCATGCAATATCATATTGACCTATAGTATAAATTTGCTTCAATAAGCATAGTTTGAAGAGAAAGAATCGCATAACGCTGGTTTTGTGAGCATTTGTCTCACCGGCGCCTAACTTTATTCATGCTTGCATTAAAGCTAGCACATGGGCGTAGGACATTTTGATTTATCGGACGCTTGAGCAATATTGAAGTTGTTGGCAAAAGTGGAAAAGCTTGCTAGGTAGCACGAGGGGATCGTGAGGTGGCGTAGAGATGAATGAGGTGCGGCTATCATGCCCCATTTAGCTTATGGGTGATCGGAACCTGAAACACATATGGGGACATGTTTATGACGCCTCTCAAGCGACACCGTGAAGCAAAGACGACTCGGTGAGGTCCAAAGATCCATCCGAAGTCTCGAATTTTTCTTGAGGATTTGAGAACCGATGGAATCCTTTATTGGGTCAAAGAATTGTTTGGAAGAGATAGTCTAATGGAAGATTCGGATAAACGGATTGAAAAAACGAGGTTATGGATTGAAAAGATTAAATTTTTTTCAATCCTTCTTGAGAAAATGAAATTATTTCTTTCCTTTTTTCCACCACTCACCAAAGACCAAATACTTGTAATAATGTCAAGAAGTTAATACCTCCCATATTCTCATATACATGTATCTTTGTATTTGTAGAAATGTTATTTTTTTTTTTTAATAAATAATGTATTGCATTAATCATAATGATGAACATTTATCTAACTAATGGTTAGATCTTGGCATATAACCCCGACCTTTGGTCTAGTATATTGTATCCGAAGAAGATAATACCCTTGCATGCATGCTAAAATACAAGTGGTTATATATATGGATCAATGGACTTTATGGCCAAGGATAGTTTTAATAAAAAAAAGATTTTTCTAGATGTAAAGTGCACAAACCGAACGCATTAATGACCATATCTAGGGCAAAGAAATCCTGGATGTGCCTGGGATTTTGGGAACGTGATATTGGCATGCCGCCAGACTTTAATAGAAAGGTATGCCTCGATAAGATGGTTTTAGATTTATGAAATGGGTTACATTTAATGGATGGTCTCTGCAGCTATAGCTCGGATGAAGAGTCTATGCAAAAAAACAGAGGAGGAGCGTGAACTGCGGGTGTAGAAACACCGTAAGACCGCAGTAATCTAAGCATGAATAGAAGGGGTGGCGAGAAGTTTTGATACCCAAAAGGAGTTATGATGGAGGAAATACCAAATTTTGTCGCTTAAAAGAGGTGTGGAGGATTCTGTGAGAAATCAAGCGGCCACTATAGAAGCAAACATAATGCCGATTATTACGCCCCCGACTCAAGTGGACGAAGTTAGAGCTCTGATGATGAAGATTTACGTGTAGTTTTTGACTAAAAATATGTCTCGATCCCATATCTTAGTTAAGCCGTGTTGATATTCGACAAACCAGAAGCCTAAAGGTTTTAACCCCTTTCCTTTTTTTAATAAAAAGGTGATAGCATTCTATATTCTATATGATTTGTTAATATACCGCATAACGGAGCTAGAAAGGCCGCGAATGAGTCCTCAAAAAAAAAAAGCTTTTAAATGTCTATATATCTTGAGGTTTGAAAGTTATGTGAAGTATTGCATCGGATCCGTATAATATCGCATGTACCGCATTATATGTTTAAAAGGGAGTATATAATACCATGGCTTAACGACATTTCTTCATGACATAATCAATATTCTTTTATGTAATAAACAGTAAAGTTTAGTTCTTTTAAGTTACAAAATTTTGTTGTCTATTTCTATGCATTCTTGGTATGTTAATTATTTTCAAGAGCAAAGGGTACATTGGGTGAAAGGCTTAAGAGCCAAGAATCACCCAAAAGTACCTTTTTGGCCCTTTGTTGCATTACCGGATTATCGCTATCGTATACATGATTGGTCGCAGCCTACATGGTGATTCTTCTCCCAATGTATTTGCTTTGGCTGCTATGAAGTATAGTGGCTCGAAATGGATGTATGGATCTAGGTGTTTCTTTGAATGATACAGCCAAATGTTCTACCACAACAAACATTGATTTTGAAAGATTATGACTCAACAAAGACCCCCGCCTAAATGCTTATGTGCTGGTGATATCTTTTTTTCTATTAAGATCCGAAATATGTAGATGCATAGTTGGTTGCTTTTTTCTCTATTGCCATAAGGGCATTTTCTCCGAAAAGTTAGTATATGGAATATCATTTTGTGATAAACTTAACCGGGTCCCGGCTCATAAAACTTGGCAAGAACTGCACCATATTATGTCGCTTTTGAACAATAGGGTTTTTTTTAAATATACCAATGGTTTTGAAAAACTGAATATGAATGATAACAATGGGAAGTTGGACCTGTTATTGCAGTAAAAAAACACTGCTCAATTAAGTTCCATGCTTCTAGGTTTAATGTATTAAACCATAAGCATGATTTTGGGTTTGGTTTCCCTTTTGTTTTTGTTCTCTTTGTTTAAAAAAGGGATGGATAATATGTTATGAAATAGATCATGGCCATAGCAAGAGATATAATCTCTCAATGACTTGATATAAATGAAATAGTGTAAAGTCAATATTCCTCAGAAGAAAACACAAAGGGCGCCTAATAGTGACCATGAAGTCGCTTATTAATTAGAGTCTTGTTTGGAAACAACCGCAAAATGATGCACATGCAGTATAATGACATGCAGATATAAACGCAGTAAATATTGATGAAGTTCTTACTTGGTGTTACTGTGCATGAATCGAGACTTTGTGACGACATTTGGGACCAAACTAAATGTATAAAGTTTCTACATCCAAGAGTCCTGATGGAAAACCGTCTTCGTGAAATATCTTGATACTATGATGGATCGCCTTTGGCATTCAAAAGAAAGAGGACATCATAATAGTAGATGATGATGCTCTTAAGTGCTTTTTTTATAATCAAGGTCGCTCTAAATCCATCAAGTTATACTCCACTAGATTACTCAACAGATGAGTTTCTAGTACTATTCCGTCCACTGCGAGTGGCTTGGCAGCCGTAAAATAGTATCGATGTTGTCAAACGCATCCGTAACTAGATCGGACCAAGGAGATGGATCCCTATCTTGAGAGTTATTTGACAAAGAAAGGACTAGTCCCCTCCATGATGTAATCTTTATATCAAGTGAATACAATGTAAAAAAGTGTTCACAGATATTGATGTGTTGTTATCTATAAATGCTAATCAAACAACACATTCTTCTCACTAAAAACAAGAAACCGTTAAACCACCCACTACTATAATATAAAAATTTGCAACCTTGCAAAACAAAGATGTCACACACCACAACACTATATTAAAAAAAAAGGGTATGCAAAAGTGGTGTGCTTTTGGAACAAACATAAATCCAATTTAAATGAAAAATGGTTTTCCTTTTATAGTGGTGGAAAGCCTCCCTCCTTATCTGCTCTGGCATCCTTGATAGACTTTGGCATATCTCCCGAAATTGGATCTATGGGAAGAGCTCAGAGATCCGCTACCAAACTCACCTGAGAGCATGGATATAACATTATAATACGCTCGAAAGTGGCCAATGGATGTCTAGAAAGTGGCCAAGAACAATATTATGCTTGCCTGGCTTATAGACAACCTCAAAATCATATTCCTCAAGGAATTCCATCCATCGTCATTGTCTCAAATTGAGGTGGGTTATGAAAATATATTGAGGCTTTGGTGATTGGTATCCAACTAGAATCGTCTCCCAAGTAAATAGTGCCTCCAAATGCGCAAGGCATGCATGACAACAAAGAATTTTGGTATCGTGGGGTATCCTCCGCGATCATTCATCTTTCCGAATCATACGAATGACCCGATCTTCCCGTGATTAATACCCAACGGTAGCTATTTTACTAGCATCCGTGGCAACCCACTTATCCTTCCGAGGGTCCGACAAGGAACCGGGGTGGTTGTCAATGCATCCTTTAATGCTTGGAATCTGGGTTTGACCTTCTCTTTCCAATGTGACATCCAATCCCTAACTTTTCATGTTTGGTTAGGGTCCATTAAGGGTGCGAAGCTTGACAAAGTCTTTCACAAACTTTATGTAATATCCAAACCAACCCTAGAAAATCGCTAGGACTTCGGACACATTGGTTGAATTGGCCAATTCTTTAATGCCTCAACCTTGGCTGGATAGTGGCTATCCCTTCTGCAGACACAATATGTCCTGTAATCAAACTTGGTGGTTGCAAACCGGCACTTGGAGAACTTGCAAAGTTTGGTGGCATCTCGTTTCAGAAGCCAACCAAGATGCCGCTCATGGCCCTCTAAGGTCTAACAGATATTAGATATCATCAAAGAATATGATGAAAAAATCGCCAAGATATTCCGAAGACATCGCTCATCGCCCCCATAAAGGTGGTGGGGACATTAGTTAAGCCAAATGGCATCACAATGAACTCTTAATGCCCATAACGTGTCGAAAAATGCGCACTTTGCGAATGTCATCCTCTTTAATTGTGACCGTGATATCCCTAATCTAAGATCAATCTTTATAAAATACTTTAGCCCCCAGAAGCTGATCCATTAGATCATCGCACGCAGAAGGCATACCGATGCTTACTAGTGTGCTTATTCCTTTGCTAAGCGTTAATCAATGCACATTCTTAGATTGTCGCCCTTCTTCTTCACAAATAGAATCAAAGCTCCAAAAGATGACACACTAGATCGAATGAAACCCAATTTAGGATTTCTTGCAACATTTCTTCTTGCTTAGTTAACCAGTGGGTACTCATTCGTATGGGGCCTTACTAATAGGCTTGGTGCCCCGACCCCAAGGTCATTTCACATTCCATGCCTCTAAAAGGTGGCCCGATGAATCTCATCCTGAAAATGTCATGGTATTCCTTAAGAACAATCAAGCTATTGTTGAGGCAAGGGCTATCAAATAACTTCTGTCTTGTTTAGACTTATTTTCACCGGCAAGTCGAATCATGCCAACGCATCGACTTCTTGATAGCTCTATCCAACCGGGCGTAATGAGATATAATCTTGCATAATGGGAATAACTGATTGCATTCGCTATGGTCACCGGGGTTCCATTGATTTGCATTGAAGGTAACCCTCGCTTTTCACAACTAATATTTGTCCGCGGCGCAGCCTTAAATTCCATCCCCACGATGAGGTCATAGCAAGCAATATCCATGATCTCGACTCCTAGAGCAAGGGGTGCGCTGGCAGCCCAGATATTCAACTTAATCTTTCGGCCACCGTGTGGCGTCGCCCCACTAGCTAGCGTGATTGGGCCGGGCTTTGACTTCAAGGGATGAGCTGCAAAGCCCGCGGCCATCCTAGGGGAGGCAAAATTGGTGCATGATGTCGGTATCCATGAGAATAATGAAGGGCTTATGGTCCACTTGGCAATCGTGGAAATGATGAAGAAGGTTGATGATTGGCTTGGCCTGGGTCTCAATGGTGGCATAAATATGAGACTCACCTTGTATACACCGGACGCCATCATCGCCAGATTGTTTGATCATTTGGGTCCCTCAGACCTTCCCAATCCACTTTGGCGAGGGTGGCCTCTGCGTAGCTTTGTGTGATGTAGGGGCAGTCCTCGCATATTGGTCCCAAATAAAATACCGATAACAAGCTTTGTCCCGACGAACTAGTCGCGAACCTCCTTCGAATGGCTTGGAGAATGTCTCTAAAAGTCCCATGGTGTTGGAGGACTTATCCCAATTGTAAAGGAGACTTTCTTTTCTCGGCTTTTGATATGGGCCGAGAAGGGAGGTTTCGCCTGGTGGCGTCCCCTCGTAGTTGCATAACTCCTATTCTAACCAAAAGTAGAGGGTCGCGATGGTTGATACTTGGGAGTGTCCTCTTCCGACCTAGGGCCTTAGCCTCGCTTCGCTACTGATTTTGAGGTCAAATGCTCGAACCATCTTCCTTAAGGTAGGGAATTACCTCAATGTATCCCCGACCGCCTCGCTCATTTATCCCTGGGCTTCTTTTTAGGCAAATTTTTGGTAACTCTACAAGGAAGTAGGACTTTCTTTATATAATAAAATAGTACTAATAAAATATATATACCTGCCTACCTACATTACATCTACATTAGATATGTGCATTTATACGAAATATATGACTAGTAAAAAAAAAATATATAGATCAACCAAAAGCGAAAACAAACTTCTTAGGTAGCGTAGTTGTTATGGCTTATTGCCAGCTTGAGAGAGCGGCTTAAGCTCAACATTCATCCAGAACATCTCCTATATAGAATATAGGTTGAAATAAACTATCTTAGCTAAGCGTTAAGCTATGAAATATCTTCTTTGGGTTGCCCCTTAGGGCAAGCTCTCACTTGTATGGAAATGGCTAAATAAATACTGGAATATACCCCTATATTCCAGGTGATTGGCCTGAACTTGTAGCAAGTCATTCTGCCTGTTGCGCCTGTTAATGTTGAAATTGGCAAACCGGCATGTGTTCTTGAGCATTCCTCCTCGCAATCTTCAATTTCTTCTATCGATTTCATATTTCCTGGTATGTGCAGCTATGATGGAAAGAGAAAAGTGCGTGTCGACTTATATTTTGTCGCTTTGAGGGTTTGAGGCAGATAAGATTGTTTGATAGAAAGCCGCATTGCTCGGGCATGTAAACTCTATTCTATTCTATTCTATTTTATTTGATTGTACTGCATCAATATGCTGGGGGTATCTCTTCTTTTGGCAAGATATCAATTCAAACCGTTATTTTCCATGCTCTTTTTAAAGCAATAAATAGGTTCTAGTGTAGAGATACTTGCTGCCGTTAGTGTGATTTTTTATCTGTGGATGCTACAAATCTTTTCAAACCTATGTTTGCAAGTGGCCAACTAAGTTGCATTGGTGCATGCAATATCATATTGACCTATAGTATAAATTTGCTTCAATAAGCATAGTTTGAAGAGAAAGAATCGCATAACGCCGCTTTTGTGAGCAGCTGTTCTCACCGGCGCCTAACTTTATTCATGCTTGCATTAAAGCTAGCACATGGGCGTTAGACATTTCTGGATGCATCGGACGCTTTGAGCAATATTGAAGTTGTTGCAAAGGAAAAGCTTGCTAGTAGCACGAGGGGCGATCGCGAGGTGGCTAGAGATGAATGAGGTGCGCTATCATGCCCCATTTAGCTTATGGGTGATCGGAACCGGCGTAAAACACATATGGGGATGTATACGACGACGCCTCTCGCGATACCTCCCCGTAAGCAAGACGACCGTGAGGTCCAAAGATCCATCCGAAGTCTCCGAATTTTTCTGGAGGATCTCGAGTAGAACTGATGGAATCCCTTTATCGGGTCAAAGAATTGTTTGGAAGAGATAGTCCATCGGAAGATTGATAAACGGATTGAAAACGAGGTTATGGATTGAAAAGATTAAATTTTTTCAATCCCTTCTGGAGAGAAAAATGAAATTATTTCTTTCTTTTTTCCACCACTCACCAAGTACCAAATACTTGTAATAATGTACAAGTAGTTAAGAGTCCCCTCCCATATTCTCATACATGTATCTTTGTATTTGTAGAAATGCTATTTTTTTTTTTTAATAAATAATGTATTGCATTAATCATAATGATGAACATTTATCTAACTAATGGTTAGATCTTGGCATATAACCCCGACCTTGGTCTAGTATATTGTATCCGAAGAAGATAATACCCTTGCATGCATGCTAAAATACAAGTGGTTATATATATGGATCAATGGACTTTATGGCCAAGGATAGTTTTAATAAAAAGATTTTTCTAGATGTAAAGTGCACAAATTAATGCATTAATGACCATATCTAGGCAAAGAAACGAGCAGGTCGGACTCCTTTGGGAACGATATTGGCATGCCGCCAAACTTTAATAGAAGCAGGTATGCCTCGATAAGATATTTAGATTTATGAAAATGGGTTACATTGAATAATGGATGGTCCGGGCAGCCATAGCTCGATGAAGAGTCTATGCCAAAAAAAACAGAGGAGGAGCGTGAACTCGCGGGTGTAGAAACACCGTGAAGACCAAGAGAATCTAAGCATGAATAGAAGGGTGGCGGTAGAAGTTTTGATACCAAAACGAGTTATGATGGAGGAAATACCAGCTTTGCTGCTAAAAGAGGTGGAGGATTCGGTAGAAATCAAGCTGGCCACTATAGAAGCAACAATAATGCTGATTATTACGTCCCTGAGACTCAAGTGGACGCTAAGTAGAGTCGGATGATGAAGATTTAGAGGTAGTTTTTTGACTAAAAAATATGTCCGATCCCATATCCGAAGTTAAGCCGTGCTGATATTCGTAAACCTGAAGCCTAAGGTTTTAACCCCCTTTTTTAATAAAAAGGTGATAGCATTCTATATTCTATATGATTTGTTAATATACTGCCGCATACCGGAGCTAGAAAGGCCGCGAATGAGTCCTTTAAAAAAAAAGCTTTTAAATGTCTAACATATCTTAAGGCTTGAAAGCTATGTGAAGTATTGCGCATCGGATCCGCATAATACCGCATACCGCATTACATGTTTAAAAGGGAGTATATAATACCATGGCTTAACGACATTTCTTCGTGATATACCGATATTCTTTATGTAATAAATGTAGTTTAGTTTTTTGTTACAGCCTTTTGTTGTCTATTTCTATGCATTCTGGTATGCTAATTATTTTTAAGAGCAAAGGGTACATTGGGTGAAAGGTTAAGAGCCAAGAATCACCCAAAGTACCTTTTGGCCCCTTGTTGCATTACGGATTATCAACAATGTACACATGATTGGTTGCGGTGTATATGGTGATTCTTCTCCCAATGTATTTGCTTTGTCAAGTATGAAGTATAGTGGCTCAAATGGATGTATGGATCTAGGTGTTTTGGCTTTAATGATACACAGCCAAATGTCTCTACCACAACAAACATTGATTTTGAAAGATTATGACTCAACAAAGACT